>JAVTVY010050619.1:0-253657 GCA_036873755.1 Hanleya hanleyi | reverse complement strand
TCAGCGGACAATATCCCAGATTCTGGATACAATCCCCCGCAAAGACAAGCAAGGCAATATCCTGGCGGATTGAATGACAGCTCTCCCCAGCAAGCTGGTTCTTCCCATATGATACGAGCCGCATCTCGTCGAAGTTTAGGTTAGTTCTTGACATCTTTGAGACAGTACAAACAGAGCGAATAGGCAAGGCTAGATGCTGGAATTAACTAGACTTCTTGTTTACACAAACTTGAATACCTGTACAATATTTTATTAATCGCCTTATATCTCATGCAGATGTAACACATGCAAACAGAGATGAAAATAGGCTTGATATGTGTAGCATATCTTACAATAGATGGACGTTAGCTGAACACATTACATAAATAGTGTTAAAAGTATGCGGGATGTTAGTGAAGTAGTAACATTTGCTCGTCACCGCTTTTAATTGATTTATTAGTTTTAATGGAGTGTGTGGAAGGGGGAGGGGGGGGTTGAGCTACATGTAGTTTTCCTCTCCCTCTCTCTCCATCCGTCTCCATTCCAATTAATTAATTAACAACAGTAATTAACTCGTGTATGTTTAATTGACAATCAACTATTATATTTTCAAGAATCAGAACTGGAAGCAGTGGTCCCTAGCAGCAGTGGACTTGCAAGAGATAACTCTGTGAGGCCTTTTCCAGGGTTGTCTGGTTAGTAATTCGATGTTTAACAACCTTTCCTTAAACAGGCTCATTCATTCCACTGATGATCTGGTCAGTTTCCAGAAGCTGATATATATTCGTGACTGTGTATGGATTAAACCACTTTTGTATCTAGAGCAAATATTGATTAAACATGTTAGAAAGAAAGGCTAAATATTGCTAAGTTGACAAAATTAGGTGGTGGATCTGGTCAGCCGTTGTATCTGTGAAATAAATATGTTAACAGCAATTACAGGAAGGGATATGACCGCTGTCTGCAAATGCTAAAGGTAGAAGTCATCAACCAAAACTTGGATATATTGTGACGTGATTTGTTTTACTGTTTTATTAATTTATAGCCAACGAAGTACAAGTATTCAGAGCCATTAGTGAGGTCCAGGTAACCGTTGAAGACATGCACAACGAGTTATTATCTCAA
The DNA here is from genome assembly GCA_036873755.1 of Hanleya hanleyi. Taxonomy (NCBI): domain Eukaryota; kingdom Metazoa; phylum Mollusca; class Polyplacophora; order Lepidopleurida; family Hanleyidae; genus Hanleya; species Hanleya hanleyi. Next base: position 252,553 of record JAVTVY010050619.1, on the reverse strand, counting down.
CGACGAATACTGAACAAAATTTGGCAGAAGCTAGGGGATACCGGATCTGAGCCAAGCCAACTTGAAGACATACAGTTGCCGATTAAAACAATGGAAGACCTATATACTTTAGAGAGCAAGCTGGAGGACAAGTCCACGAAAACTTCTTTGGTATGGCTTGTTTAGTAATATGGCGTATTTAAACAAAACCCAGGGTGCAGTTTTGCTCGAAGGAGCGGGTTTACTATGCTGAATGAAAGTGGAGTGACAAAACGAATTTGTGCATATTTACAGAGAATACTATGTCATATTCTCTGAAAACTTGTAAATGTTTGTACAAATGTAAATATGCACAAGGTTGATTTTATCGCTTTAGGTTTAATCGGCTGGCATAGTGCATTTTCAGAAGAAAGCCTTATCATGCCGAAAGTTATACTCATTCGTGTATATTGGGTCTCTGCCCTTGCCTCTCTCTCAATGATCAATAGATATGAACGATGACTGTGAATTGAATGTCGATCATATGGCGATGTATGGATCGATTCTTCTCCTGCGCTCTAATATCGGTTAAAAGCCGATCATATATCCCCCTGAAGCCTTTTGCACATTTTAATGAAAAAGTAAAACTTAATATATGTCATCAAAATGAACATATAGACTGAATTTGTTATTCTTTCAACAGGTTAACCATTTGGGTGTCATAGGTGGAAGTACATTAAAAGAAAATGTAAAGAGAGTCATGGGTCAAGTCATAGCACATAACATCGCCTTAAAGCATAACTGGGCCGGCAAAAGCGGATGGAGAGGACAGAGTCCCGAGACCAAAAAGGCGTTTGGCGTCCTTCGCCTGTGCGATGCAGTCACAAGTATGTTGTCTACCTTTTCTCACTAAAGAATGTGTGATGTTCACCCGAGAATAACTCCCTCGGACACTGGCGTGTGTATATGTATTGTCCAGGCCGGGTCGGCTGCCCGCTATGACGTCAAATGCACAGTCGACTCTGTGCTATTTTGGTACGTTCTATTTTTAAAGGAACAGGTTTCCTCAACAGTAACGTTTTTGTAGGCCAGTCGTACAGAATTATTCGTTTCGGTTGAAATTCCATTTTTATCCCATTTTCAAACAATACAAAAGGATTAGTTATTACTCAATGTATCATATATTAACTCGCAACCGCCTTTTATTTAAATAATTTGCGATTACGTGAAATTATTGCTGTTTCAAAAGTAACTTCTTTACGTTATTGTTATGTTGCAAATCGAACTTGCCGTAGAATCTGGTAGTATGACACAACGGGAACTTGACCCCGCCTCGGGCTGGTCATCATCGGCTTCGGCTGTAGGCGCTTCGATGGTCTCATCGTTCGCAGATTTCATATCTACATAATATATAGCCCTACATTGAGGGCATAATAGTCCCTCAGTGTTGACTTCAAAGTCACTCATGCGTTTTACCCACTCTAACTGTGAACCAGATATTTTTCTGGTCTGGCCTGAACGCGTATTCTTGTGACAACACTCTCACTTCGACTTGTTGAATGGTGCATTACTGTTCATAGTGAGAACTATAATGATTCTTAAATATAACGAGAACAGTTCAGGAAAATACACATGAAGTTTCCCTCGTTTTTTTATACATGGGAAGTATTGCTGACCCATGAAACTAAACCCATTCAGTCACGGGGACTTGGACATGTTATGAGTGTGCTGCGATAAGGGTCGAGTTGTAGTAGTGAATGCAAAAATGTTATTAACTGAATATCACTGAAGATTGTTTCACATAAATAAATCCAAATGTTAAATATTGGAAAGAAAGAATAAGAAAATAGGAAGAATTTTTTTCTGATCCAAATGTGAATCGAACTCATAGCTCAACAAACTGGTCACCACACTGTTTTTGAAAGCGAGCAGCCTAACAACTGGACTACGACGACGTCTACTTCAAAAGCAATTTTTACTTGCTCACATAACGTTTCTGGTAGAATACAAGCGAAGCATTTGCACAATTTTTAATTTTGATGAAATATGACACCTCAAACCAGAATGATATTTCAACAGATTGTAACACTAACCATTGTGATAATAAATACACACAAATTGTTTTGGTTTGAGGTGTCATATTTTATATATGAAGGGAAATCCCTTCAGAAAATGTCCCTAAAATGTCGAAAGAGCACATTCGACCGTTTTCAAACTTGAATAAATCCAGTTTAGAGCAATTGACAATCACCATTTCGCATGATATGAAACTTCAGCATTTTTACAGCACATAACAATAACTTTTACCCGTTTCACTTTCAAACGAAAATCATGTTCACTACCGTCACGTCCGAGGGAGTTATTCTCGGGTAACCATCACACATTCTTTGCTGAGCTGTATTTTAAAGCCGCGTTAATTACACTATGGGCTAGTTTCAGATGACAGATTAATGTTGTTTGCCTGTTGAATCAGTTCTGTCAGTTGATTAACGGTACTGGGCCAAAATCCAGAAACATGAACAGGCAATCCGAGAATCCGATTGGATAGTTATTGTGCAATTCCCCCTTTCCCCCTCCATACATACATGGCAAACAATAAATTGACTCTCTGCGGCACAAATGTCCTTTGTCGTAATAGAGTATATTGATGCATATTTACACCAGTTATTACACGTTAAACTATTCCCTCATGATTCCATAAGCGAATGAACGAGTACCTACAAGCCACACAGGACGTGGCCCGATTTAGTGAGGTTTTGGCCCCATGAGGTGCAGTTTGGAGTGCTAAAATGGAATATCACATATGAAAGAAACGTTTCAGTTACTTTTGCGTAACGTATATTAGCTTATCGTTCTTCCGAATATTGTCCAGGCCCTGGTTCTTAGGGTTTTGAATAATATCATCTTAAGCACATTATCGCTAGCCAAGGCTCCAAACGTGCAGAGACCATTTTGCACAAATTCACCACATGTACTTCAAGATGCTGTTATTAAATAAACATATAAGACCCATTAACTGGCTGAGATTTACACAGAACACACGATCATATACTATAAGATAGCTGAAAATGTCCTTTGTACATAATATTTCATTTTGGTACAGTACTCCAACCCGCACCTCGTGGGGAGTCAAAGTATTACCAAAACGCGTCACACACTTTACGCCCAGGAACCAAACAACAGCGCATGTATCAATGTGTAGACTAGAGTTAATTCATTGTTTGAGATTGATATTGGGAACGGGGCATTAATGGTGATGTTCTATTGCTCATCTTCCAGAAGCTGTTCTGAAGAACCCCTCAATCGATGCCACCGAGGCTAAAACAGAAAGGGAGATAATGCTTTGGCTCCGAAACACAGCTGACAGAAACGGAGGCAGAAAAAAAAGAGCAATTGAAAAAAAGCGAAGAGAAGAAGAGGCACAAAATGAAGAAGACCAATCAGACATGTCCGATATCAATGAGGCGGTAGAGTGACTGTGACTTTCTCCACGTTTAACTGAATGTTTCGCGTTTAATTTTCCATGTAAAACACCAGTTTGAAATTGATTGTGTAATAAATTGTTCCAAAGAACTTGGCTTGAAATTTAACTTTTTTGGAAACCCGTGGATACGGTCAAGTAAAACAGATAAATGCCAAGTAATTGACCGTTTAGTCCTCTTCAATTGTGTAGTACACAACAACAAATACATAGAGGCGAAATATAGCATTAATATCCATGATTGTTTTTTTAATAAAACTGTTACGTTAGTAGAGCCAAACAATTAATCTATAATTCTGCACATTCCTAGAGTGATAATATTCAAACACTCACAGTAAAAAGGGCTCGTAAAAAGTGACATAAAACAGCATTGACTCGCGGGGTTTTTTCCGTATACATTGTAGAATGGATTTTTCAATACATCTAAAATAATGACCCCTTGAACCAAATAATATTTCATTGTAATATCACGGCAGATGTGGTTCTTTGAAAACAGATTCGGTTGGTTCAAGATTTCATGTTCTAGATGTACTAAATAATCCATGCTAAAATGTATACGAAACAGCTAAAAACAGATTAAGGCCCGATTTAAAAAATCAATGGACGCTGTTTTACGTCACTTTGATTCTGAGAGTTAACCACATCAAACTTCAGTGTTTTTATCTGTACGAAACACAGATATTTGTGCAGAATTAAACAAAATTAATTTTGGCTTAACTAACATAACACCTCAGGGAGTTTCGAGTATGTTACGGTAACTACTCCTTTCTCGTGATTGACAATAGAACGTGAACGACGTACGGGGTTCTCTGATGATCTCTCAGTTCCTGGAGAGGTCATCAAGATGCCCGAACTTGGTTTATGCCCTATACCCGCATAATTCAACGGAAACCTACTGTACTTAACCAACACTGGCCCAATATCGGCAATATTGGAGCCAGTACCGGCATTGTACTGGACCGCCATCGGTTGGATGCCGGCCCAGTAAAGGCACTACATATTCGCGCCATCATCGTACCTAAAACGGGCCATATTCGGCGCGATATCGGACCAATTCTGAAGTTACTTACTGGCCCTATTTAGTTGTGCCAGAACTGGTTCTTATCTGGTCCATTTCGGTTCAATTCCGGGCCATTTCTGGCACACTGTATTGGCCCAATTTAGCGCCAATGAGCACGCCGGTGCAGGCTCAGAATCGGTTGCAGTAAACGGGCCAATTATGAGGTAGTTATTGAACCAGTATTGGCCCAATGTTTCTATGTTAGATAGCGCTGTAAGGGTCTCACGGACTGTGCCGGAGTTGACCCGAGGTCATTTGTTGCCACAGTGAACGAACATGGCGACCGCCTAACTGGGCGAATTGATATCAGTCGCTACTCACCGATATATATTTCCGCGATATATAGTTCTAGGGTAATTTGTCAAAAAGCTGCTTTCAAACTGTGTGAAACTGGCGTTTTGAAATACAATGAATAACTGTTTAGTGTATTTCGAGATAAATATACATTTTGCGATCAGTAAAACAGTCAAATAGAACAGTTCTTGGTTTTTACAAGAATCCTGTAAAAAATGGCGAGACCCCTACAGGGGTAAATGCAGCGTAGCGCAAAGCACCCTGGGAGAGGATGAGGTCCTACATGTGTAGCCTGCCCTTCGAGGCAACGTCACAAAGCCGACACGTTACAAAAAGGAGAGCTACGTCGTACCTAGACTGGATACCCGTCTCTATTAATAACGTTGGGATACATATATGCAGCGAAGCCTATTTCGTATTACGTAGGTCAGAAAATGTGAATCAGTTGAAATAGTCTTGCGAAACAAACTGCATTTTCGTTTTTGTCGTCGCTTTTTTCGACTTAAACAAAGGCTCTTCGGCATTTATAGTAGGCCGGCCAAAGACACGAAATATAACTTTTGATGGCATTGTTTGTTACAAATGGGTACCCATGCTAAATTAGTTCTTAGTGCGCTAGGGTTCAAGGTGGGAGGGGATACCACGTTAAAGGCCATTTCGGGGTCACTTTTGAGGTTAAATAAGGTCAAAATTGGTAAAAGTCGTTCCTAACATAATTTCCATCGTGATGCTTGGCGCTATTTTGATAAAATCCGTGAACTGGCCTTAGCAAATGTAGATTGGGCTGATTATGACTTACACGGACATCGTATCACCCTTGTCGAGGAGGAGATCAATTTCGGTTCGAACCCAGGACAGTCTACACCTGCTAAACTCAGCAAATCTATAATAAAACTGTTCATCGCTGGTGTAAAACAGGTAACCATTACAGTGTACTACACCACTTGCAATGTGCTGATACAAGGGATATCGAGTCGGCAGTGGGTAATACAGGAATTTGAGAATCTTGATGCAGTTGTGAACAAAATAGTTGCCATGAAAAACAATGGAGCCTCTTCTCAAGACTGTGTCAAAACAACATTAGGTCTCCCACTACCTCCAACCCTTGACAAAACAAATCAGTCAACTGAATCCAGCAACCTCCCATCCATAATGGGCCCGAACACTAGTACTGGTACGGAACATGTACACATCACTACAGATCATTTCACCGTTGATATATCAGATGTTCAACCAGACACAGATAACCAGCAGAATTCTGAACAGGGCTTGAATCAGATACCAGACAGAGACTGCCAGCAGAACCCAACTGACAATCTAAATACAAATACTGCCCGTCAACAGGCACCCTCACAGGAATTAAATGATCAAGTGATCTGCCAAAACAACTCAACCGAAAACCCAAATTGTGAATTCCAACAGTCTCCAACGAACAACTTAAATCATGAACTGGACAGCCAGCAGACCCCCTCACAGAATTCAAATCTTGATCCAGTCTCTCCAAATAACTCCGAAGAAAACTTAAATCAAACGCCAGACCGTCAGCAATCCCCCACACAAGACATGAATGCTGAAACAGCCTGTCAGCAGCAACATCCATGCGCCTTCGAAGAAAAGTCAAATGTTGCAAATGATCATGGTCACAAACAGTCTGAAAACCAGGAAATGGAAGATGAAATTAACCCACCACTGAGCACTCAAGGTCAAAATAACTCACAACTCATCGATGCGAGTCCTCGCAGTCCTGACAATACCAAACTGCCACCAACTCAAACAGTTAGCCCAGCCGTTAAGAAATCACTACTTGAAAAAGCCCATTCCCTCCGGATCACACAAGCAGAAAAAATGGATCTCAGTGTTATATCTAAACTTAGTCAGGTGGAGAGCTCCCTAGCTGGTCTGATATTAGATGTGAAAGCGGCACTGCAAAACCAAAAGAAAGCAGATCAGATTGAGGAGAAAATCCTTGATATAGATAGAAGGGTAGAGTCCCTCAAAACATCCATAGAAAAACAAATGAATAGATTCACTGACCAGATCAACAAGAAAGTTGGCGATTTCCTCAAAGTGCAGAAAGACAGTTTAAAATTACAGAAAGACATCTCTGATCAATTGACACATAAACCACTAACTCATGAAATGGAAACTCAGACACTTGATTGTACCAGCCCAAGGGCAGGGTCCACAACAACCTCAGACACAAGCCCAACAGAGAAAAATAATTCATCAACAAAACCCCCCGTGTCAACAGTAGAAAACATTCCTGTAATAATCACAGATACAAATGGGCCACCTGCAGATAGGGCCTGGAGAGTTCCGTGCTCCGCACTGGACACTAGCTGTAGTGGGCACCCCACTTCGGTGCCAACGTCGCTACCTCTTACACATGGAGAAAACATGGAGAAAAATAACAATCACCATTTTTCAAGTACCACCTATGACTGGACAAAAGGAACTAAGTCACAGCCGAACCAAGTACGCCACCCTTATTATCTCACCCCAACAGTGAATTCGATCAAGTTAACTGAAGGTCAGAGAAACCGCAGAGAGGCAGATCTGTTAATTATTGGGAATTCCAATGTCAGAAACTTAGATGGGAGAAAAATGTATCGCAGAAAGATGGTTAACATAGTGGAACTCCGCAATAAATCCATCACAGGTGCTCAACGTTACATAGAAGGCATTAGGCCAAGTGAAAACCCCCCACAATGTGTTGCTTTCCTGGTAGGCACCAGTGAAGCAGATACATCACCAACCCCTCATATCACCTCACAGTTTCGTTCCTTAATTGACAAAAGCAAGGAAAATCTACCACGGTCTTCTATCGCAGTAATAGGGGTCATAACAAAGGGTGGAAGAAGCTCAGACAAAATCAAAAACATCAATGTTCATCTTCAGCAGATATGCCTGGAGTCTGGTGTATTGTTCATATCCAGCCATAACATTACATCTGAGCACCACCTTCTTGTGGATCAAGTTCATTTGAATAATGACGGCGTCAAACAGTTGGTCCGTAATATCAAAAACTCTGTCAATCCGATACTGGGGCTAAACAACCATTCCACTGCGCCTGAACCATACTCACCGAGGGACTTGTCACTATATCACCAGCGTCCTGTGGTTAATGAGCTCAACTACCCAACTCAAAATGTTCAAGGTTCATTCTCAGAACACATGTATCCCTCCTCAACAATTGGTAGCTACCCAACTACCAGCTGCAAGTCTTTCGAAGAAAGCCTCGTAAATGGTTACACACCACCTGGGGGCCACACCACAACTGGTTCCATGCCACCTGGGGACTCCACCACAACTGGTCCCACACCACATAGGGGCTACGCTACAGTTGGCCCCACACCACCAGTAAGCTATGTTACAACTGGTTCTTTGCCATCTGGGAGCATCACAACTGGTCCTACACCGCCTGGAACTTTCACCACAACTGATTTCACATCAGCTGAGGGCTACCACACAACTGGTTCCATACCACCTGGAGGCTACTCTACAACTGGTTCCATGCCACCTGGGAGTTACACCACAACTGGACCCACACCAAGTGGGAGCCACATCACAACTGGCCCTACACCACACGGAGGCTATACCACAGCTGATTCTACACTGCCGGGAGGCCACGCCACAGTTGGTTCCACTCCATTTGGTTCTCTTCCAGCTGGAGGCAATGTCGCAACTGGTTCTACAACACCTGGAGGATACACCTCAAATGCAGTCACACAACATTCTAGCTCTATGTGTACTCCTGACGGTGTTCACACATCTGGTCCAGTTTCCCCACCTGGTTTTCCTACATACTTTCCATTCCTCCAGTATCCCATGTCTCAACTTTACCCAGGGATGAGAAACTATCCCTATATACCGAACGAATATTCAAACTTGTATAAAATGTTTTCAAATGGAGTTATTCCTACAATCCCTGTTTGAGGGTTAGTTTAAGGCTGGTATACAGGTCGGTAAACTACTCCCTCTACCCATTTATAGCACCGCTATGAATCACATTGATTAAAAAGTTAAACGTAATTGAAAGTTCAGTAATAATTGCTACATTAAATGTATGATACCAGAGTGATATAATCAGAAGAACACAAGGGTCCTGATCGTATACCCATATAAGATAAATAATTCATGAATGTATATTGATTGATTCATTCATTGGTAATTCATTGATTCAGGAATTAATTCATCGATGTGAAATCAAACTAATAGAATAACAATTATTCCATGATTTCCGATCAAGTAGCCCATCCGTATAGTCAATGATGGGAAAAATATAGAAGCTATACAAAATCGTCTTCGACCAGGTGTGTGAAAAATAACAAGCTACAAGAAATATACAGGCAATGTAGTAGTACTTTATTCAGCCCATAATAATTACAATTGTATGTCCAAAGAAGCCATTCAGACAAAAAGCACATAAATCCGAAATGAGGATAGTATTTGGTGGGGGGGGGGGATAAATCTAATGAAAGTTGTTATTCCTGCAAAGTCTGAATAGCTCCTTAAGGTATGTTTAGTCTCTTTCACCTTGATAAAATGGTCTTATCCTCTATGATAAATGATATATGTACCATAACTACTAATAGTAAGATATTCATCAGTTTGATACGGCTCACATTAATTAAGTATATATGTGATATATTCAACCAGATGTAAACAGGATATAAATATGAAGTATTGTTAACAAATATAATTTGCCTACAGGAACCATTCAGACCTAAACAGTCAACCAGGAAGGGGGGGGGGGATGCTGGTGACTTAACAGTGATAAAGTCTGAATGTTCCCTCATCATCATGCTCATGATCGATATTAACAGTAGTTAAATATAGACACATATACCTGCATAAAATTAATTCTGTATGAGAAATATCCTGTGTCACTGGTAGTGTAAACTGAATTATTTTATATGATTATTAACATGTGCCAGTATGAAATTGATACATTCTGTCATGTCTGTGTGAGTATAAATTAGTATGTGCCAGTATAAAATCAATGTGCCAGAATATTGGATAAATTGGATAAATTAATAATTGAAAGAACAAATGTATAGAGTATCACAAACTGAAAGTAATGCATTTATAATACTGTATGATCACTCTCCGGTCATGAAAATAGTGTTACTGCCCATCCATAGGGTACCACTCAGGCATGGAGCCCAAATATGAGCATTCGATTTGTGGGGGGGGGGCTAGATTCCATTACACTGTATTTCTAAGTTAATGGCGCAATCATATCTGAGTGACCCCCTATGATATTATTGACTGTTAATGATTTTCTAACTGTTTTATGATCCGCAAATTGTACCATATATTCTGTCATTTAACTCACTAGTAGACAGCATACTGATACTTACGCCTTAAATGTTATTTAGCATACAAATACCAATGTTGAATCTAAGCTGTTGGAATATTGACGGACTGAAAAACAAGATGGCAGATGACTTATTTTCTGCTCATCTAAAGGACTATGATATAATTGGCCTCGTAGAGACATGGATTATAGATGAAGAGGAGTGTAAGAAATTTATGGATCAGTCCCATCTCCAGGACTTTAGATATATTTTTGTACCAGCTAGGGGTAGGAAGTGTGCAGCCGGTAGGAAAGCTGGTGGGATAATCCTCCTGTATAGAAAGTGTCTTCACCAAGCTCTCTCCACATCACTGAAGACACCGGACTCCATCTGGATTAAGTTAGACTCCAAGTTTCTGGGCTGTAGGAGAGATTTGTTTATCTCTACCTGTTATATTCCCCCGGGTGACTCATCCTATTTTGATGATCAGTTTGCTCAGTTAGAAGATAATTTGACCAAATTCAGTTCCGAAGGAGATGTCCTTCTCATGGGAGACTTCAACTCCCGATTAAAAGGAATGCAAGATTTCATAGCAAATGATACAAGTGAATATATAGGTCTCCCTGAGGATTACGTCTCTGATTCCCAGTTGTTCAGAAATAATTTAGATTTGCATGGTCCGGTCCTGAGACATGGGAGACAACTTCTTTCCTTATGCGTTTCTTCGCAGATGCGTATCCTCAATGGCAGAACTCCTGGTGACACCCTTGGAAATTATACATACCATGACTGCAGAGGAAGTAGTGCTATCGACTTGTTCATCTGTAGCGAAGCACTACTCCCCTCTATTTGGTGCATGCAAATCAAACCCCTAATTTATTTATCAAGGCACTGTCAAATTACATGTAACCTTGACTACTGTGTTGACAGACAACAAAATGCTACTCCCATAGAAATATTTCCAGTGCCCCCGCGCTTACCTAAGCTCACTTCTGAAAACCAATATCAATATCAACTTTCACTACTATCACAAGATGCAATAACCTCTACTTCCGACTTTATGACAAAGGATATCACAGCCACTCAACTGAATATTGACGAAGCTAATAGCCAACTCACTGATATAGTCCTCAAAACAATCTCATCACTCAACCCATGCTCTTTCGCATTACTGAACTCTAATCCCAAACGCCATAAAAGAAGACGAAAGTCTAAACCGTATTTTGACCAAGATTGTAGAGATACTCGTAAACTAGTGATCAGTTTAGGCAAACAACTCTCCAGTAATCCCTGGAATCCACAACTCCGGCAGTCGTATAATAAAACTAAAAAGGACTACCAGAAACTCGTAAAAAGAAAACAGAGGATCTACAAACAAACTATCATTGATAATTTAAGAAATCTGGGCAGCACAAACAGTAAAGAATTTTGGACCCTCATACAATCACTTGAGAATATTGATACATTAAATCCCGCATCTGGCCCACCTCTTTCTGACTTCTACAAACATTTTGACACCATTAACCACCAAAATCAGTCAAACTGTACTGATAGTGAAGTGAAAGAGGAAATAAATACCCTGGAACAGTCTGACCATGGAAATAACCATCTTTCTGAGCCAATCTCCTTAAGTGAAATAAAGACGGCTATTAAAACTCTAAAAAATAACAAATCAGCCGGTCCTGATAGGCTAACAAATGAAATGTTAAAATACGGGCAATTCTCTCTTCTTTCTCCTATCACCAAATTGTTTAATTGTATCCTGCAGGCTGGAATTTTCCCATCGATGTGGGCCCAGGGCTACATAGTTCCAGTTCATAAAAAGGGCGCCAAAGGAGAGGTATCAAATTATAGGGGAATCACTATCCTGAACAGTCTCGGTAAACTTTTCACTAAACTCCTTAATAACAGGCTCTCAAACTTCCTGGAAGAAAGTAACATCCTTCCAGAAGAACAAGCTGGCTTCCGTCCAGATCGTCGAACAACAGACAATCTTTACATTATTTCTACGCTTATAGATAATTATGTTAAGAAAAAGAAAAAAATTATTCTTCTGTTTTGTCGACTTTAAGCAAGCATTCGACTCGGTTTGGCATGACGGTTTGTTCTTGAAGCTCCTTCGAATAGGAGTTAGTGGAAAATTCTACAAACTCATTAAAGACATGCATACAAAAACAGTACTTCAAGTTAAGCAAAACAACTCGCTCTCGCCTAAGTTAGAAAGCTTGGTGGGAGTCCGCCAGGGAGACAACCTCAGTCCTACCCTCTTTAACGTATTCGTTCATGACCTCCAGTTCAACCACACCGAAAATGACTCGCCCTTATTACATAAAGAGGCTATATCACACCTAATGTATGCAGATGATTTGGTAATAATGTCGAAATCTGAGGGTGGTTTGCAAAATAGCCTCAATCAACTAAAACTGTACTGTAGCACCTGGCATCTCAACGTAAATACTGATAAAACTAAAGTAATGATTCTACAACAGCGAAAACGGAAGAAGAACTCATCTCCTGTTTTTCATATAGGTGATACAACACTACAAATAGTTCAATCCTACCGATACCTGGGGACTACTTTGAACGACAAAGGCCAGTTCATAGACACTGCACTTGACTTGAAGCAAAGAGCTCAGAAGGCATTATATAAAATACGGAAAGTATCTAATAATAGTGAACTCCCAATAAACATCCAAGTTAAACTCTTCCAGACCTTAATTAAGCCTATTCTATTATATAACTGCGAAATATGGGGATTAGAGGAAAAACTGCTCAAGAACACACAAAATTTCTGGATTAGCATTGAAAAACTAAATAAAACACATTCAGAACAAATTCAACTAAAATTTTGTAAAATGACCCTCGGAACTTCTCGTCGGGCACATTCCCTTGCATGCCGAGCAGAACTTGGTCTTTTTCCCCTTCACTTCGACATCCTCATGGCTACTCTGAAATACGACGACCGACTCAAAAACACACAAAATAAACTTCTTAAAGATGCTTATGCCTCTGGTAACCAGAACTGGAAAACAACAGTTGCCAAGTTCAAGAATGCGGCGAACTTGGCAACTGGTGATATAAAAAACATGACTAAGTTTCAGAAGAATAGGTACTACAATCAAATAAAATTGCAGCTGGAGCAAGACTACAAAAACTATTTCCTCCAAAAAGTTCAAGAGCACACCCAATCTGGTAAACTGACTCTCCTCTCAACCATATATGAAGAATACAAATTGCAGGATTACCTAGAAAATATACAAAACCCGGATCATAGACGAACAATAACAAAACTACGAATCAGCTGTCACAAACTCGAAATAGAGACCGGTAGGTATAAAAACACCCCAAGATGTGACCGGATCTGTCGCTACTGTACCCAAAATGTAGTAGAAGATGAAGTACACTTCTTGCTATACTGTCCTCGACATAACAAACACAGAGATTATATAAACCAAATTATCCACAGTAACCGACTCCCACCCCATCCGGAAATTATAAAAGTTAAATCTATACTAAATCCCCACAGAGACAATGCTTCAAAAATAGGAAGACTGGTACACCAAATGTACCAGTCACGGCTCAACCTTAACCCTCCATCAAAAAACCGGCTGGACACTTCTTAATTAGAGTTTATACATCAACACACTGGCAACTTCTATGTTATGTCCTAGAATTACTACTAACCCACACTGTTGGTTCAAACCATACTAACTAATAATTACTACGTTGCTAAAATACCATAGTAATTATATTGTTTTGTTTGCCATACTTGTACCATTTTACGAGTCGTGCAATAAACATATTGTATTGTATTGTATTGTTACCAATGGCTATCCACGCTAAATTGGTTTTATGCTCTGTATGGTTTTAGCACAGGTATGGCTAGCTCGTTAAATATTGGAATTGAGGTCATTTTAGGGTCACTTTACGGGTCAAATGAGGTCAAAAATGCTGTTTTATTTCATATATTTTGTGCTGTTTGTTATTTACATTTGTATGCAGTATGGTTCAAGGTAGGGTGGATACTAGGACAACTTTGACAATTTGAGGTCATTATCAGGTCATTTCGAGGTCAAATAACATCCAAAGATGGCCAAAAGATGGGCCTTTAAAACAATTTAAAACATTTTTGTGTGAAATTCCTTGTAAAGAAATGGGTATCAAATCTCAAGTAGTTGTACGGGTGAATTTTTAGATAATAGTGTAGGGTAATTCAGTATTTTTTGTGTGTGAATTTTGGTAACATCCATTTTCTTATAGACTGGACCTTCCCGATCAATATATTTGTTGGTCCGAAGGTTTCTTTCTCGAGTTTGAAGTAGTTTGAGTTAACCCTTTCTGGCCTGGGTGATAGAGGGTTCGGAAAGTTAGTGCCCTTTTCAAATTCACGGTATCACCAGAATGATTAAAAATCGAGAGCAAAGACTTTCCGTGCCTTTGGAATATTATATTTGGCTAATTTTGAGCCTATTTCTGTAATTCTAGTGATTAACCATAATGCGTTAATTCAAAATGGCGCTCATGTGAGTTCATCCATAAATCGTCCTTTTTCAGGTTATTCATATAATAGTCATTATTCTTAGCCCATTGTGTAAATTAGTTAACACAAAGGAATCCCCCGTCAAGCCTAGTATCTTTCGCCTATTTTGAATCTGTTTGCTTAATTCTCAGCTTAAAAAATGATGTGTTAATTCAAAATGGCGGACAGGTGGGGTAATCTGAAATCACATTTTTCATGTTGCTCGTGTAGTTCAAGGCATTATTCTTACCTCACTGTGCAAATTCAACACACCGGGGGATCCCTATGCATAACCTAACATCTTATTCCCATTTTGCTTCTATTTACATATGCCAAAAATAAAAATTTGATAGTCAAATTCAAAATGGCGGCCATATGGGGTCATCAGAAAATCACACTTTTGGCCGTTGCTCGTATAGTTCAAGGCATTATTCTTAGCTCATTATGCAAATTTATCAAAACCGAGGGATCTCTAAGCATAGCCCAACATTCTCTTCCCATTTTGAATCTATTTACATATCCCAAAGATCAAGATTTGATGGTCAAATTCAAAATGGCGGCCATATGGGGTCATCTGAAAATCACACTTTTTCCTGTTGCTCGTGTAATTTAAGGCATTATTCTTATTTCACTGAGCAAATTTATCAAAACCGAGGGATTTCTATGCATAGCGTAACATCTTATGCCCATTTGGAATCTATTTTCATATGCCAAAAATCAAGATTTAATGATCAAATTCAAAATAGCGGCCATATGGGGTCATCTGAAAATCACACTTTTTCTGTTGCTCGTGTAGTTCAAAGCATTATTCGTAGCTCATTATTCAAATTTAGCAAAACCGAGAGATCTCTAAGCATAGCCCAACATCCTATGCCCATTTTGAATCTATATACATATCCCACAGATTAAGATCTGATGGTCAAATTCAAAAGGGCGTCCATATGGGTCATCTGAAAATCACACTTTTACCTGTTGCTCATGTAGTTCAAGGCATTATTCTTACCTCACTGCGCAATTGTATCAAAACTGAGGGATCTCTATGCATGGCCTAACATCCTATGTCCATTTTGAATCTATTTACATATGTTTCAGATCAAGATTTGATAGTCAAATTCAAAATGGCGGCCATATGGGGCCATCTGAAAATCACACTTTTGGCCGTAGCTCGTATAGTTGAGGGCATTATTCTTAGCTCATTGTGCAAATTTATCAAAACTGTGGGATTTCCAAGCATAGCCCAACAACCTATGCTCTTTTTGAATCCACTTACGTATCCCTAAGATCAAGATTTGATTATCAAATTCAAAATTGTGGCCATATACGGTCATCTGAAAATCATATTTTTTTCATGTTGCTCGTTTACTTCAAGGCACTATTCTTAGCTAATTGTGCAAATTTATCAAAACGGAGGGATCTCTTAGTATAGCATAACAACTTACGCTCATTCTGAATCTATTTGCATATCCCCAAGATCAAAATACGATGTTCAAATTCAATATGGCAGCTGTGTGGGGTTATCTGAATCTCCTGCTTTTCCATGTTGCTCGTGTATATCAAAGCATTGTTCTTAGTTGATTGTGCAAATTTATCAAAACCGAAGGGTCTCAAAGCATAGCCAGATAATTTTTACCCATTTTGAATCTATTTGCTTAGTCGTCAGATCAAAACTGATAGTTAAATTCAAAATGGCGACCATAAGGAGTCATCCGGAAATTCTTCTTTTTTCATATTACTGTTAGAATATTTTTTTCATTCTAGATACAAACTTGTTTAAATTGAGCAGAATAACGCCATAGCTTATTACATTATGCCTATTTTTATTCTGTTGGCTTAATCTTCAGCTGAGAATACAATTATTAAATTCAAAATGGTGACCATGTGGATTCACCTGAGACTCATATTCTCATTTTGCTCTTATAATTCAAGGTATTGTGATTACATGGAGCTGAAAGTAGCAATTTCTCAAAGCCAAGCCCCTTCACAAAACAGATCGATCTGACTATTGATGGGCCTAGTTTGGCTCTATTCGTACAATCATCAGCTAGAAAAATAATCCTCGACAGACAATATAATGGTTACATAATGGTTATTATGCCTACCTTAAACCCTACATTACATACAACTAATTCCGTCTGTCTACCCGTTCGTAACAATTAGTATTGTAGATATTAATTTATAACCGATTTGTACCCATTTTTGAACTCATTTACCAAAAAGTTACCCTAAAATGATCTTAATTTGAATAATTAACGTGTTATCTATGATTATTTTAAAACTTACACTACATACTACTGATTCAATTTGGATACTCATTCGTAACAATTAGTACTGTGAATATTAATTTATAACCGATTTTCAGCAATTTTTGACCTCATTTGTCCCAAATATGACCCTAAAATGACCTTAATTCTAATAATTAACGTGTTATCGATGACTACATCCAACCCTACACTACATTCAACTGATTCAACTGGAATACCCAATCGTAACAATTAGTACTGTGAAGTTAACCGATTTTCACTAATTTTTGATCTTATTTGACCCAAAAGTTACCCTAAAATGACCTTAATTCTTATAATAAACGTGTTATCTATGACTACCTGACACTCTACACTACTTACAACTAATTCAGCTTGGATACTCATTGGTAACAAACAATGAGGCGGATGTTAATTTATAACCGATTTTTACTCGTTTTTTACCTTATTTGACCCAAACAGTGACTCCAAAATGACCTTAATTGACCAAAATCAGGGTGGTATCCCCTCCTACCTTGATCTCTACCACTCAAAGAACTAATTTAGCATGGGTACCCATTTGTAACAAAAAAATGCCATCGAAAGTTTTTAAAAGCGTTTTTGGGGTCTTTGGCCGGCCGACTATTAATAATTCTACGAAAAGTGACCCCATTACAGTCACAAGGATTCATGCAATAAATTCTAGATTTAAATCGCCGTATTTCGCAACAATTTAATACATTGTGGAATTAATATACACGTATGCTCTAGCTTTGTTGCTATGGAAAAAGCGATTTTCACATTTTTTTTAATCTCTCGCGTCTACGGCACAGTAAAATCCCGTTGTCACAAGTGCATATGGTACAAAAACACATATATAAAAATATTAGATCTTGAGTATACACTTAAAAAATATACATAAATAATTGTTGTATACCGTTTAAATATTCAACTCATGTTGACAGATCTGATTCAATTTTATTAATATTTGCTATTTTTTACTTTTTATTCATGTCACACCCATCGCGTCTTTACCGTCACAATAATCCAGTCGACAGATTTCATGCAAGGGACATCACATTTATGATGAAGTGGCACGTGACCATTCAACAGACGACGCGAGTTCCGTGGAACGTGGGAGCGGCCTTTTGTTCGAAATACCCCGTACATTTGGTAAATTTCCAGGTAAATATCTATATCAACAGAGTACATAATTATTTTGTCTTTACCGTTCGTTCCGCAAATGACATAACTTTGTAAATTAACGGCCAACAAACATTCTAATCCATAGCGCGAAACATACCCCAGAATTCGGCCATCTTTTTATGCAGGTTTCAATACCCTCCTAGAACTGAATGAACTTTGAACTCTGATTTGTCTTTGCCATCACGTGTCTTTACCATGACCGTTTCGTCGTTTTCGCCGTAACGGTAAAGACCTCGTGTCACGGTATAGACAAATCGTTATGATGTTGATGTCATAAAGTGTTGAATAAATTAAAATTCAATTCAACATTATACCTTAATACGACGCGAGATTACTTGTGGATAACAACTCCGCATTTATTAGATGGTGACGTTTCCCTATAGAGGTATTAAGACCGTTTTCAAGCCTAATTATACTTTAGGTTTTTGACTTTAAATATATTGTGTTTCAATTTACTTACAGAATGAGATGACATGGATTTGGCTGTTCGACGTATATCAATATTAATTATTGATATCTCTCGAAAACTATTACGATAACACGTGAGTAGTATATAAAGGTGATTTCGACGCTCTGGCGCCTCACTGCGCATGCGCAGAAAAAAATGGGGCGGTCATGGGGCGGTGTGCGCAGGAGTGTTGTGCGCAGGTATGACCTCACTTCCGGTCTGGATGAATCGGGCGTGATCCTGGGGGCATGTATTCCTCCGTGATGATGCGGTCTGGCGGTGATGCGGTCTGCCTCCGCGGACCGAAAGTAGTCCCAAATACGTGGGTTTTCGTGAGAATGTTCGGCAATATGTAGGGACCACCAGTGGACCGATTGGGTCGAGTGAGGTATCAATATGAAGCATACGTGAGGGAGTATCCAACGGGCTGGGTGTGACGTGGAACTGACGTCATTCTGCGCATGCGCAGTAGAGAAGGGTATGGAAATAGATGTTTGGGGGTCTAGGTGGGCCACTAGTGGGCCGATTGGGTCGAGTGAGGTATCAATGTGAAGCATACGTGAGGGAGCATCCACCTGGACTAGTGTATCGTTCGTAAAACGAACGACACACTAGTCCAGGCGGATGCTCCCTCACGAGAGCTTCAAAATAATATAATCGTTATGATGTTTGCTTGAGGGGGCATACGAACTATTTACATGGGTCAATGTGGGAATTCTTATCGCCTTGACGGCTCGATCGATAAGAATTCCCCACACTGGCCATGTAAATAGTTCGTACGTATGCCCCCTCAAACGAACATCATAACTGATCATCTTCTCTTTTCTGGTTTATATACGTGCAGTGTTCGACTTCGGTATGCGAACACTTTAATTCCTGTTAAATGTTTATTTTTGTCATACCGTATTATGTTTGTAAAATGAGTACAATAAACATGATTAATTGGTTGATTTATTGACTGAGTATAAAACCTGGTTTAGGCCTATATAGCCTATATAGCTCCCCCCCCCCCCCCCCCCCCCACACACACACACAAATTTTCACGGCCGGCAAAAAAAATCCCACAGAAACAGGAAAAAAACAGAACAAAAAAAAGGAAAAGAAAGAAACAGGAAGCAAGCAAACATAGCAGAGAAATAAATGTTATCTTGTCACGTATCTTTATCAATTGTTGTAAAATGCAGGGGAAGTAAATTATTTATCACCAATAATGCTTACCAATTGAACTAGAATAAGATTGCAATCGGTCATTGAGCAAAGCAACAGATTCGCGACATCGGGCTCAAACCTCTTCCAAGAAACGAATAATGTGCTTCAATCCAATCAAATATCGCCCATTTGGATGATAAACGTTTTTTTTTTCAAAAGCTTTTGACTATAATTTTTTTTTTATTTTTTCAATTGCGATCCCATTTGTTCGGTATTTATTTATTCACAAACAAGAGTTACGAACTATCAAAAAAAAATCAAAGAGAACCCCTAGAAATAAAGGTATAAAATTTAATCCAGACGGCATGTGTTTACCAAATAACATTATTACATATGAAGAAGGACGCCCAGGAATTAGATGCTGCCTCACAACCGATTCGGTGTGGATTATATGACGTCATCATTTTCTTCGCGTGTCCAGTTGAACTCGCCCAGAGGGGTAATAGGATTGAAATGGATATCAAAATGTATCGTCTGCCTGTATCTTCTTGTACAACCTGTCGCCGTACATCATGGAGCCAATTAAAGTTGAAGGAACTGTTTTATTTTCGTGGAGATTTATTCAAAGTTGTTGATGTCATTAAACCTTTTTGGACGCATGATAGGTACACAATCCAATTAACGGATGACGGGAGAATTTCACATGTATTCTACAACAAGAATACAACGAGGACTATCTGAGCAGAAATACCTCCTATAGTGTGTGGTGTGCCTCACGTGCGGTGGAACACGGTTTACACACGAGAGGTGTAAAAATCCTACATTAATGCGCGAGGTACTATGTCTTCGACGGAATAGGTCGAGCGGTCGGGAATGGTCCAGTCACACTCGATACGGTCTCGGATAATGTAGGACATTAGTACCGCACTGCTGGGAATCCATATTGGCATCCATGTTGAAAGCACAGTATCACGCCGAAACTCCGAACAGCCCATGCCAGCTGTATGACTTCCGTTACTATGGAGATCACCTCAAATTAGAAGAGATCCTTCGTGGAAAGAATCAAGAGAATATCCATTTCAGTTGGATATATATTTTATCTCCTGATAAGGGAGAAATACAACGAGGACTATGTGAGCGGAAACACATCCTATAGCATTTGATGTGCCTCACGTGTGGCGAATCCTTATACCATTAATGCGCGAGGTATTATGACTTCGGCGGAATAGACCGAGCAGTCGCGAATAGGTCCAGACAGTGACTATTGTCCCGCGTCGTCATGGAGACGGGATATATCCCGACGGGGCAACAGGTGGTCGCGGCGGCATGTACGTATAAACGAACACCGACACGACTGTCGACATGGTCTGCCGACAGCATGAGGATATGCAGAAGTTTTTCTGACAACAAAATGCCTAATTGTACGGGAATATCTGGAAGAAGTTTAGTTAATAGTATGAGTTTTAAACATGTTTACCGGAGCTTCAATACTAGGCTCTTGCTTGGATCTTCGACGGCGGCACAATGATAATTACGTGTGTTGGAAATTTTCGCTGATATATCCGCCTCTCATTCTAATATGATGTGTAGAATTCTAGATTACATGAATATGAATATTGTTTGCAGATCAGTAAATAACAGAGTCGTTTAGTCATTTTGCAATTCAGTATTTTCAGGGAATATTTCTCCCTGGGAGCAGACAATAATTGATAATTATAGCAACGTTTCGGGTGAAACTTATTATTGAATTCCATATTGTATAAACCCCCGATAGTCGATTGAAGATGTCTGAAATCTCTTAAATAAGTGTAGGGTAATGCTTGTTCAGGGTCCAAGTGAGTTTAACACCAAAGACTTGGTCACTGTTACATGTATCAGTTCAAAAAGCTGTAGACAATACTGTCAGCTTGGGGCAAATACTGATTTTACTGATGAATTGTCTATTGGATAGTAAATTGAGTCGGGTAGAGCACGGGCCGCGGAACCGGGGGGGGCAGGGGGGCTACAGCCCCCCCACTTTTTGAGACTGCAATGTTATAAGTCCTATCTTAGATAGCACCAGTCCAGCATTTAACATGGCCGATATAGAGTTCAGCCCCCCCATTTTCAAACGTGCTCCGAGGCGCCTGTAGAGGGAGGTAATCTAGTACATTGCAGCTGTTTCTCAAGTTTCCTAATAACGTTTGCATCCGCGGATGAAGCTATTCAAATTGAAGTGACAAGGTCTTGAGAGTGTTAACAAAGAAGATGTATTGGTGCAAAGAGCGGTAAACCTTGCACCAACGTTGATAATGCCTTGGAAAGGGCAAATCCCAATAAAATTGCTTTCCGTCTGTCAAATAACGTGACCTAGATCTTGATTGACTGAATCTCAGAAAATCGAAGCTCTCTAGTTGAAGTCGGCATAGCGGAAAGTTATTCCTGACCGACTAATTTCACCTCGCGTCTCTGTCATCTATTCATGTCCATGCCCGAGGTTACAGATTTGATCACATGACGGACAGAAAGTTCTTTGAACATATCAATGAAATCCAGTAGTCCTTGATTTAGTCATTGTGATAGCTATTTCTTCATGGTATGTGATATCGTCAGAACTTCACCATATTATAGATGTCAGTTTGTCACTGGGGTTTACTTCTCACACATTGCTGAGACCTGTCCATCAAATTAGAGTACTATGAAATTGATATAAACTACAGTCCTACTAGTTATGGGAACATGTACGAGAAAGTCCAACGTCAGTTGCAATGGAAAGCAGGCGAAATAGAGGACACAACTGTACATGTTTGATAGCATTCTTCCATAAATAATTCCTGCTGCAATAATCAGATACAGAATGAGAGAGAGGGACATTTGATCCTGATACCTATTGGGAGTAGAGCTGTAACTACTGTGTAGTACGATGCGCTGTAGACAAAAACGACAATTGAAGATAGTGGAATGTTAATTGCATTGTTAGTGAAGACAAACATACATGTAGTGTTCATTTCCAGTGTCTAAAAGTAACCATGAGAATATACAATGCTGGGAACATCTGTGATAGAAAAGTCTGTTGGTTATCAGGGAACAACATTCTGGACCTATATAATGTATGTAGTCATCAAATATGACATTCGATATAGGCTATCGTCTTCCACCAACAAATTCCTTGTCTCTGACAATAAGAACCATCCCAGGACAATAACCACAAGACGGTTCATAGTACGGTATGTGTTTTCCAAATACATGAAGAAACACTGAACAGATGACGGCACCAGATCCATAAAGAAATCGCCAACTATCATTCTGAGTGGTTAGGGTTATTCCAGTTTGTTGTGTAGATCCGATAGATGTCATCTCTCTATCCACTGTCATCTCTCTATCCACTGTGATGCGATCGGAAGTAACACCACTTGAATGGAACGAGACTACCAACATTTATAATGCATATTCCATTGAAACAGTTAATGCGTAATTTGTGAGATATTTATGAAGCTAATAAAGATGACGACGGATACAATTTTATAGAAGTCCATTCTGGCTATATTTACAAGCTTTCAGAGAAATACTTTCTCCGGCCTCAGGTAGATTGGATGCCACTCTACCTGAGGGATGCCACTCTATCTGAGGGATGCCACTCTACCTGAGGACGGAGAAAGTATTTCTCTGAGAGCTTGTAAATATAGTCAGAATGGACTTCTACAAAATTGTATTCGTCGTCATCTTTATTCTGGGATTAGTTAAACCCCTCCATAGAAGGATATACCTGTCTTATTCTGTCGTCCCGTATAATTACATGCGTTTGACATGATCTTTAGCACAGATCTAATCTCTTTGACTTGTTATCTGCATCTGCATAATTAAATGTTAATTTTACTCTATGATTTGACTAAAGCTGTGCATTAACAGGAGGCCTTAAATAGCTCTGGATTCGTTCAGTTCCGTCCATTGTCTGCGGCTACCAATAAGGAGCTGGGGCACATGTGCCCATTTATGTGATAGCGCTTAGATCTGCAATGCCTCCCAGATAGAACGCAATGTTCTACACCCTCACGTTTCCGGAACAGTAACCACAAGACGCTTCCATCAGAATGTCCATACCTGATAATAAGGGGATTTTTTAGAACCATGTGCAGGCATATATCATTTCATCATCCAGGGCCAGGTAGACCTATGGATAAATGGATGTCAATAATGTTGATGTTATGCAGGCATTCTAATTGGGCCAAAATAAGGGTATCACGATTATGGACTGGTATTTGTTTTATGTTCGACAACGGGCTAGTAAATGTCCAAGTTGACGCTTCTATTACAACGCCTATCCCTAAAAAGCGTCATCGTCGCGAATCACATAATACAAAGAAACTAATTAGTTTGGCTGATTAGTTTCGCCTAATTGCACAGTATGTTCGAAGAGTGAAATGTAAGTTTGAGATATAAATATATCCTATAGAACATTGATAATAATTTAGAAACCAATAATATTGGATCAATGAAAAAAGGTTTGAACGGGTGAAAGTCGAAGAAGTACCAATTCCAGAAGGCCGACAGTAATTTACATCCAGCCATGTTAATTTAATCAGGCTCGTCTTTGGAACAGTAAAGGCCTACCTAGTTTGTTCCAGACTAAATCTGCTTATTGTAGACAAAATGTGTTAATTGAATCCCCCAGTCAACATATGTGGTGAGCCATTCACACCCGAAATTCCCAATTCTAGTTCACAGCCGTCTGGATGAGTCGGATATTTATCGACCAGAGTTTAATCAAATAGAAAATCATGCTCCTTATTAATAGTACATACAATTCCGTCCCGAACTCTCCCCTACCTATAATCAGTTCATTGTGTCGACCATATGCAATTTGGTTTTACAAGTATTTCAGCATATTTATAGATGTCAGATTTTATGGAACAAAAACAGAGTAGTCTCAGAAGAGTAATTGGTATCATATCTTGCAATACTCTCACACGTATACGCTTGTCCTTCAGCATGTCGGCTTTATGTGGCATCAGTAGTTTAAACCGATGTTGTGTGTAATTCAAACCTGAAGGTTTGAGGTGTTGAAAGCAGTGGAACTTTCCATACTTGAAGTGACAAATAGCTGTATTAGGTGATCAAAGGTATAGGGCCAGACTCCCAATTTAAGTGATGTCAAAACTGTCCTAATTATGGAATTAATAAGCTACATTAAGATTATTAATGAAGAGAAATCCGCACTGATCAGAATTAAGTACATATCTGCCACGAAGTTGTTACCTATAATAGAGGAACATTTTTTTTTGGAATCTTGACCTTCTTGCCCTACCAAAAGCGCATGCTCCATTTCGCAGGCTCATTTGTCATCCCTACCTCCAATAGCGGAAGTTGACCTTTACAACGTTGCTATGACGTATAAGGGAAACCCCACGTGTGCACGGTTCAGTTTGAATCCGGCCGAACAACTCCTTCAGTGTTGCACATGAGCGAACTACATTTCATATGCTCTATCCAGATAAGCACGGAAAATAATCTCCAGATAATTCTTTTTAACGCTAGGTCAACAGAGATATTATGCAGACTTTAACAGTATTCGAAATGTTCGGCAAACATCTATTTTACTATATATGATGTCACTTCCGGCGATATGCGCGAAGGCCCCGAATCCGGTCCAAAAATCTCACTGGTCTCACCCCAGCGAGGTGGTTGCTAAAAGCGATGTGTATCAATTATCTTTCCAGGAAGAAAAGTTCCAATTTCTTTGGCCCTGAATTGTAACCCAAATATCAACCGCATTCGGTTATCATTGCTGACTGGAAAGAAGCACATTTTCGAAGAAGACCGAACACAACAGAATGTATTTGCCTATTTTTCCCGTTAGATTATTAGAAAACTTTATATTCAAACCTACTCACATAACATTCATTGGTCGTTTCGATAATAGCTTACGCCAAAGTGTAGCTTAGTCATGTTTTGATTGTGGCTGTCCATGCATGTTCCAGACCTGCACCGGGAATGTACCATGATATGCTGTTGTTATGCACGATGTGTCTTGGATCAGACTCACTCATTGGAATTCTTTGGTACAATACCGTGTAATTATACATAGGTTTCTATGTTTCTCTGTTGTTTGTGCAGTGCTGTAACGTTATTGTTGATAGGGCACAGAGATACTTTTTTGGCGTGCACAAACTTACTCCACTTGATGCAATTTATGGTGATATGGGTTGGCCCCCATTAAAAGTATTAAGGAGCATTGAAAGTGTAAGGTTATGGAATCGTTTAATAGCCATGGAAGATTCCCGTCTAACTAAATATGTATTTATCTGGGATTGGTTACGGCAAGGTGAATGGTGTAAATTTGTTCGTAATATTTTATATGATGTTCAGCTGGAAAATACTTTTGATAATATGCTACAATGTGATGTGAAAGATTTCAGCGTTTGTCTATGACACATGCTACTGAGCGTCGGTATGCCTGTATACAACAAAAGCCAAAATTGATCATGAGAAGTTATATTACGTTTAAAAAATAATACAAAGCTGAAAAGTATGTTTTATATAATCTGCCAAAATTTGAGCGTTCACTTGCGGCTCAGTTTCGCTGTGGTGTCCTACCTTTAAGAATAGAAGTTAGTAGATTTCGAGGAATAAGGATTGAAGGTAGAATTTGCAGTTGCTGTGATACCAATAGTGTGGAAGATGAAATACATTTTATTTTCTTCTGCTCGTTTTACGAAATTGAGAGAAAGATTTTGCTACAAGACGTTTTGTTTGAAACTTCTCACTTTACTGGCGATAAACTAAATATTTTGTTTGAGATATACACACGAAAAATGTGTTGTCTTATTAAAAGAGCTTTTAGTGAAAGAAGGGATGCGCTGTTTTCGACGCGTGCCACGTGACCAATGTCTTCACATATGTATAGAAGTGGTTGATACGCCCTTGTAAGGGCTGGTCATGGGTTCGTTGGATATACATTGTATGTTATTAAGTGTTATGAAACTTCCACTATAAATAAAAGAATTTGAACTTGAACTTAACTTGTTTACCATAAAGCTAAGTTTAGAAACGATTGACTACTTGTCAGTTCAGAGACAGACACAGATGGAGTTATATTTATCTATGGGAATGTCTATGAGAGTTCAAACTGAAGATGATATATTCAGTAGATTTTTGTGATACAAACTCTAGGATGCATATATCCTGGCCGTATTGTCATTAATAATTTAGCCAGCCCGGTGCCGGCCAGCAGATCTGCAACATCTGAAGATGACAGTTTATGGCAGCCAAGTGGCGGCTCACGTGAGGTCCTTCAACGCACCGCGGCATCGGTGATTATTGTGTTGTCAGGTCCACTAACCCCAAGCTGATCTGCAAAAAAAAAGACTGCAATTGTATCTAGGCAACGACGACTGTACCTCAAGGAACACATCCCACCATCGTTTCATTCCATTCGGTTGAATTCTTTTCCAGCCATACACGGTCGAGCTTCTGTAAAAGTGAAAATAAGATTTCCCCGAGATTCTGGTAATATACGATTTGGATTTTCGGATACCGAAAATCGTCGAATGCGTACAGACCGACAGTTTGGGGAGCGCGAGAATGCACGCTCATTCTACAATTTGTTAATTTTTGAGTTAAATTTCCAGTTTCCATCTTTGGAAAAATGTTACTGGTTTAATTATTCATCCCAGATTCGCCCCCGATCCTATCATACGCCTGTACGAGTATATAGCTTATCACATACAACCAATCAGTAATTGGTGTTAACGGAAGCAATAAATCAGTTGTATGCGTAACTTCGTTGCTGTTCACCATAAATCGTCTGCAGTCGATACTATCTATGCTTCACAAAAATTCCGTAGAGTCATACGATATAAAACACTTGAAATCAGCATCTTATTCACTGGAGACATAAACGTTTATTCGACAACAGTAAATAAAGAGAAGCTATTTACTCTTGTTATGCTAACATTAACTGACTCTCAACAGTAAAAGGATCTGGTTATCCCCGGTCTCATTTATGGTCAGATTTGAGTTTTGCGGATGATTGAAACCTTTAATGAACTTGGGCAAATGAAATGCTTGAGAGTCTGTCTAATAATTCATCTAGATCTGATGAAGTTAATTCAAGGTACCAGTAAGTAACTTTACACACACAAGCTCCGATTTCTTGAAACGTTATAAGATCCAACAATTTTGTTAAGGATGAAGTGACAGGCGTTAGCCGTAATAACAATGAATACGACTTCGTGTATAGCGTAAAACGGTAAGATATCTCCCATCAATGTTATTAATTCCCTAAAAATTGTAGCTCCTAAATTTACTTTGTTGTCGTCTATCATTATACTATAAATGGTACCGGTCTGGATCAGTCGTACAGAAAGGAAATCGAATCTCCATAGCTGAAGTGTATACAATCGTTCTTACTTGATGGAAGGGTGTTCCTGAGGAACAAGTTCTCACCTCGTGTCTCGGAAATTTCCTTCACAGTAATGCCGGTAGTTGGATAAGTCACTTCTTGTAGAACAGAAATGTTCTTGAAACATGCAACACTTGATGACTCGTGATCTGGTCTATTTTTTAAGTCCATTATACAATTACAGTCTTTTGATGATGTCAATATGTGGTTTTGTGGACCTGAGAAAACAATATTCACCGAGGTCGAAGGCCGAGGTGAATATGGGTTTCTCAGGTCCACAAAATCACATATTGACCGATATCAAAAGACTATATTGTTTTATTATATGACACTGACGTCTCCTTCTCGTTAAATTGGTGAAAGCAGTTAGAATATAGCATATAGTTGGCATTTGCTTTGCTCCCGACGATCTCATACCTGCTGTCAGCCAAAGTGTAAAGCGACAGGCAATCCAACGACTATTTTCATTTACTGAGAAGACGCATACGTCATGCCGAGTCAATATCACATTTATGGACCCGCTTCGGAGTCAATATGGAAAATTAGCGACAGCTACGTGACGGCAAATGGTCCAATGGAGAAAGAGTAACACATACAGTCATATAATAATCTCTGATATTGCAAGATTTCTAGTGGGACGTTCTTAACCTCGATGTCGAGACTCCCAGCGAATCAATTCTCCGTAAGAGTGTGTACCGATTTTAGCAGGCCTAGGCAGATACGTTGTTGATAGAAAAACCAAGGACCGTTCTGTCTCATTCACCGAACGTTATATAGACGATGTTCGCGCTTTTGATATTCTCTATATAAGCTACGCACTGAATGATATAAGGGCCTCAATAGCAATATTTTATACACAAGACGTATTCATGTGAAGTCAAATCGGAACTGAGTTTCTATCATGGCGCGTGCTGACACATGAACGTTTTATCGTTCCGGTTGTCTCTGTCTTACGAAAGATCAACTCGTCTATGGAATAACATATACTTGATCATTTGAAAAGTATCTTGATTCGGTTCGCGTCCGTTATTTTTGAAAATAAATGACAAATCTTCGATAAACGTTCCCCTATGTGGGATTGGAAATGAAACAATGGACTCATATAGGCATCGGCTCCGACATTCTCAATCATAAGATCGTTACACTCTCCCATGGAGACAGACACATCGACATAACACAAGTGTCATATCGTACATCTAGTAGCCAGTCGTCGCCTAGCGACCATAATCGTCACGCTCTCCCATGGAGACAGACACATCGACATAACACAAGTGTCATATCCTACATCTAGTAGTCAGTCGTCGCCTAGCGACCATAATCGTCACGCTCTCCCATAGAGACAGACACATCGACATAACACAAGTGTCATATCCTACATCTAGTAGTCAGTCGTCGCCTAGCGACCATAATCGTCACGCTCTTCCATGGAGACAGACACATCGACATAACACAAATGTAATATCCAACATCTAGTAATCATTCGTCGCCTAGCGCCCATAATCGAAAGACGGTTTTCACACAATACCATTAGCATCAATATTCAATGAGGCGTAATATAAAAAATTAATCGCGAGCGGTGGTTAACTGGTTTCAAGTGTATCGATAATATTGGCACGGTCACTTGACTACACGGTGCCTTGTGGCCTGTTCAAATAAATTGGGGGCAATTTTCCATTTGGGATCTATCCGTTCAAATAACATATACAGTTTTCATCATAAAAATCCAATGTATGAAAGTCTGACGATGTTGATTCGTCGATTCTAAACAATCGTTTGACTAATGTCCTGGAATGAGTTTTTAAAACGTGATGAAACCAATATGACCATCAAACTGATCGATCAATATCAAAACTGAACACTGCTCGATAATCCACACTTCCTATACTACACAACCAGAAAAATGGTGTATCTTGGTGTTGAGAGTTGGTTAACACCATAAAGTGGTGTTGAGAAATGGTGTTCACCAATGCGAGCACTGAAGACTGTTGTTGAGATCATTTCAACACCAAATAATGGTGTTGGCCAATAAAGAGTGTTGGGGACTTATGGTGTTGGTCTTAATTCAACACCATTAATTGGTGTTCAGCTCAACACCATTTTAGGTGTTAATCAACACCCTTTTTCAGGGGACTAGAATCATTGTCTGAATATATATCTAGATAGTAGCGCGTATTGTCTTATTTTCTCGGGATCGCCTTCAAAATGCAACATATGAAGAGAGAGAGAGTTTCTTCAGTGTATTGAAGTTTGAGGTATTTAGTAGTTTCACTGTGGTGTGATAGACAATTGCTTTGATATATATTTGTTTCTCTATACTGCGAGGGACATACATTCGAAGATATAGGGTTATCCGTTGCCTATAGATCCACTGTTACAGAGATTACGTTCCCTCTCAGCGCGTTCAATATTGTCCATCTACCTGTTTCCATTGGAAGCCTGTAGTTACACAATGATTAGCAAAATCGCAAGCTTTAAAGCAATGGTCATGGTGGTGAGGTCGCATTTTATCTGCTGACGTTATCTTAGCCACATCTACCTACTGATTCTTGCCGACCATCAATGTATCCATGTAGTTTTATAATTTTGCGACCAATGTGTCATATAATGCAGTGCGTGGTTCGATTTGGAGGAAATCACTCGATCTGTTCATATCCCAAACGGTTGGATGCTGATACCTGTACATTTGTCTCATGACATAGCCTCTCTTATAGTATCGTATATTCATGAAAGCTTGAACGAACTACGTTCACCTGGGAAAAGTCTCTGAATTTTATGTGATGAACGTTAACTGGTCTTCGACTAAGATCTGAAGACAAAAATACCAGATATTCCTGGGGGCCAAATGAATGAAAACATGGAAAACATGAGAATGCATGATTGTTATTTGACCCAGTAGCTGGCCAGGACCCAGGTTAATTTCAGACCAAATCCTGGTAAACCAAACAAGGGTTATTGGGTTGCTGACTACATCTTCGACCACTTGAATAATGGGTGGCAGATGAAATTTCTTGCCTTTTGGTGAGTCTGTCGTATAGTATTTCATTTCGCGGTAAGTAATTTGGTGCGTCGAAGCTTCGGCTTTCTAGAGATTTTGGCTGACATGAAAAGATTTCGGGTGACATGTTGATAACAATTACATCTAATGGGAATGTATTCAGACTGAAGTGACAAGACTTCAGCAATGTTAAAAATAAGACATCTTAATATAAATAATGGGGATCTTATTTCAGCGCTTATTAAATCCTTAAAGACTGTAACTCCCAAATGTACTTTGTTGCTATCTATCATATATAGTACATCTTCTGGATCGACTTTTCTGAGAAAATCGAAGCTGCGTGTCCTATGAAAGAATATCACTGACTGGCGATTTCCTTGACGGCCTTGTCCGAACTAATAAGGTTTCTCATCTTGAGGACATATGAAGGGTAATATGTTCATTGGGCATACCATTGAAAGCAGGAATATCAAAATTAGTCAAATTGGGTGTTTGGTTCCTCGCGCCCAGGTGTCTCCATGTAAGCCTTCCACTCCACATCATAATCGGTCCAATTTTCTCTAATACAGGACAGGGATCTCTTGCATTAGCATACAAATTCGTCCCTCCGCAGGTGCACTTTTTTGTTGAAAATTCTTTTTTTGCAAAAATGTGATCACGTTAACCAAAATCAGTCAACTATTTCCAGGACAAGGATGATATATTCTGCATTACTGCGGCGTATCGTTTTGTTTAACGTAATCATATTGTTGCTATGATGGAAAATCCCTAATCTCTATTGGTATATTTTGCCTTCTTATTGTCAAATTTATGAGCATATCATGCCATTACGATTTCACAGAAGAACAATAGTGTGTATTGACAATATTGTTTCTACAATTTCTGCGTTTAGAAAGATTTCAACAAACATGTGCACCTGCGCAGGGACGGATTTTTATTTTAATGTAAAAGGTCCTTTGCAACATACATCATAAGGATATATAGGAGACAAGACGTTGATATGGTTGAATGCAAGGCAAAAAAAAGAAAGAAATGGAACTGAGGACAAACTACGCATTTCAGAGATTTTTATCTACATATATTCATTCCAATGGTTCAGCTATCCCTTCAGCCCCAGGAATCACTGGAAGACAAGTGTGATATGGTTGTTTATGGTGGCGTCATATGAGTGATGTAGATCTCTCACACAGATGTCGATACGACTATACCCTTTGTGACTGAAGGCACTCCCCGTATCAACGACCTGCAAAGAATGACAAATGCAACCATTAGTAAATGTTTAATAGATTTTCTGTGCAACGGAATATTAAACTGACCAAGAAATTTTCAAATGTGTTCCTACAATTCAACTAAATGTCTGTGAAAGGTATTAACGACAGCAAACGGATTAGACAGTCAATAACACGAAAGCCCTTCCAGAAAAGTATAATAACATAAGAATAATAACATAGGGATAATGTATAATATATACAATGCCACTTTAAAAAACGAAACATTTTAATATATTACCTTGAATATGATGTGTTTTCCGTAATGGTGGTTTATCTCCGGAATACACAATTGTGTACCATATGCAATGTTAAGGTACTGGTCCATAGCCACACTGACGTAATTGACGCTACCTTCGAGGAAATCCTGCAAAACGTTTAATATTTAGTATTTAGGCGATCAGCGATACGGATTCGATATTTTTGGAACATCATGATGTCTTGCCGGCATCATTGAAACTGTTGACCGCTTCACTCTTGCAGGAAACTAGCCTATGTTTATGTATACTATGATTGTCTTTTTGAATTTGGTGCTAATGATGTTATATGGAATATGGAATAGGTCTTTGAATTATGGACGCGGATATTCGTTAATGGACGACGGCTGAATTATGAATGACGGACCAGACGGTTGTAATTTATTTAATTTAGACTAGTTCAGAAAGACACTTCTTGGTTTTGTGAAATGTATATGGATCAATGCTGAGTCATAACCACAACTTGTTAATTGTCTTTTTAAAGATCACATAGCATGCCTACTATTTGACCAGATGGCTGGTGTCATAGACGGTATGGGTGGAGTCTCATCAGAACCCATCTTTGATTTCTGAACCCTATCTAACCTGGGAGGGAGGCAAACTTTTCACCGCAGCTCAGGTGAAACAGAGAGCTGAACAGTTCCGTGAATCGTACTTTGACGTAACTTTACGGCTATTTGCATAATCCTAGGTGCCAAGGATCATGGATAAATTCAAAATTGCGGCCATGAGGTAAGGATTAAAAGTGGAACTTCGACTCATCCCACTATCTTGAGTATTCTAAAACTACATGACTGTAGATTTCATCAACAGATTGATATTGTGTTCTGTTGGTTGCCTAGTCACGTTGGCATCAAAGGTAATACTGAGGCTGATAGGATGGCTAAGGCAGCCCTAGATGATGAGATTGATCCTGTTGAAATCCCATATAGCGATTTCAGGCCCTCTATCTGTACTTATATGAGACGGCTGTTTCAATCTTTATGAGATGCTGTGAATAATAACAAACTTCATGAGTTCAAAAAAACTGTAGGCTATACTCATCTGAACAGCCAGAAACGTTTCGATCAAACCATGATCAGGCGATGCAGAATCGGCCATACACGATTAACTCACGAACATTTACTCAAAAAAGAGCCAGTTCCAAGGTTTGTTCCATGCCATGAAGATCTCACGGTGAAACATATTCTTATCGAATGCATAGATTTTAAGATTGTAAGAGATGCTTTTTATCGAGCGACTACTTTGGAAGATCTTTCTAGTCGGGTGAGAGAGGATTGCATCTCGAGTTATTTGAGAGAAATCAGTTTGTTACATAAGTTTTAATGTGTGTATGTTTTAATGCGTTGGATTACTAAGTTAGTGACTTGAGTACTTAGAATTTTGTTTGATCGTCGCTATATACACTTCAGATCAGCTTAAACTTCCAATTAGTGAACAGTGTTTACGCGCCGTTAGCGCGCCAACGTGCTGGCCTAATCACCAAGACTTATTACACCCCCCATGATGTGACCGTTGCCGCCACGTGCCGGTAGAATATAATCCGGTCAAACCACTGAACCATTGTGAGCATGTCGGCGGTAAACAAAGGCTCCCCGTTGGCGGATTGCACGCATGTCGGCGGTAAACAAAGGCTCCCCGTTGGCGGATTGCGCGCTAACAGCTGTCACCGCTTAACACTGAATTGTTTTCAAAGAGTTCCCCTCTAGCGGTGTACGGCAAGAACACAATCTATTCTACAGTTTAAATTACTGGCTAAGTAATTAAACAAATATATAGAATATTTGACTTCAAAAAGAATGCTGTAAATGATTATCTATTATTTTTTGTTTGCGCTCCAAGGAAACTCGGCCGTCTTCCACTCTGCCATTTCATTTCTTTTCAAGTGAGACACAGACGCGCATTTTGTTGGACGAAAGCGGGATATCGCTTTACCCCGTCCGAGAGAGAATGCACTGTTATGTTTATATTCTCCACTTGTTTACGCCAAACTTAACGAGATTATTAATCTTTACAGTGTTGTTTTCTTGCTGACAATATAACATCCGTTATACTGTTCGACAGGAAGTATACATTAACACATTTGAAATGTTGGTTTTGATGTCGGGGATGCACCATCTATTCTACAGTTTAAATTACTGGCTAAGTAATTAAAAAAATATATAGAATATATTTTGACTTCAATAAGAATGCTGTAAATGATTATCTATTATTTTTTGTTTGCGCTCCAAGGAAACTCGGCCGTCTTGTGAACATTCGGTTGACACTACGAATAATCTTCATTACCAAAAGTTTCCCCAAAGATAAATATATTATCAGAATTCATAAAACATTGGTGTGTGCAAATTGCGAAGGCCGCCTCCTCTTTCAGAACGGTCAGTAAAACGGTTGAACGTAACATTTCAAATGAATACAGCTTCGTATAAATTCAGACACACGGGCGAGTCGAGGTCATAATCGGGGCAACATGCAGTGCTCGGTCAGACTAGTTGTCTCTTTGGCTTGTCTTGTTACAACCGCCTAACCAAAATATACACAGAAACTCAAAAGATCAATTAGCCCCTTACAGAGAATGACAAATGAGACACAGACGCGCATTTTGTTGGACGAAAGCGGGATATCGCTTTACCCCGTCAGAGAGAGAATGCACTGTTATGTTTATATTCTCCACTTGTTTACGCCAAACTTAACGAGATTATTAATCTTTACAGTGTTGTTTTCTTGCTGACAATATAACATCCGTTATACTGTTCGACAGGAAGTATACATTAACACATTTGAAATGTTGGTCTTGATGTCGGGGATGAACTGCCGTCGACTGTACTGTTTTCATAGTAATATGGATTATAACTTAAAGTGAAAGATTTTCCCATCAGTCGGTCTTCTTCCTGCCAAATCATACTGTCGGTTCAGTAAAATATAACTTCTGCACAGTAATATGTTGCAAGATTTCAAACACGTGTTCTCATTTTCCCGCGAAAACCACGTGGGGTCAAACTGGTCGCGCGGGGCTATATTAAGCATGTTCAGACAGCATCCAACACTTGTACCAAAGTTCGTCTGGATAGCTGGGTTGTGTGTAGACGCCAGATTTCACGAGGGTTGATCTATTTCACAGAGGAGTGAGTTCTGTTTTATTGCTGAAAAATCCTCAGAAAGGGATTACCAGACTTCAATCAAATCAATCAACCGATTTCTAGTAAAAAGGTACGGGTATTACATAATTCGTTTCATCGGTTCTTGTCCCACTGATTAAATAATTATACACTGCATAATCCGGTAGTAAAATCCCGGGCATTTACTCTTGAATGGTCAAAATTAACACAATTTGCAAGAATTTTTGAATATATAAAAACGAATGACTTGAACTTGCGCATCTGTATGAGAAGCGGCCGTAAGATGAAACTTCCAATAAACAAATACCTATTCTTTAATACCAGAAAAGCTATTCCATGAGACGCGCAAGTCTGGGTCAACTTTGAAAGCAGGTGTCCGACGAAGCACAAATTACAATCCATTTTGCAAGCAGTGTTTATGATTAAAATAAATCTTAAATCTATTTCCTTTTACAAATTCGTGCCGATTAATGCCACGTGGACTCCCAACTGATTGTCTTGAGCTCTGTCGCGTGAACGATCGCTCGCTAACAAAGCAGCTCGCTTCCAGCCATTGTCTGACCGTGCTGATAGCGCGCGGCCTGTGTTCAGTCATGTCGACGGACTACATTCAACAGAGTTAGAATAATGGCCAGCCGATAATCATGGGCATTGGCGCGCTATACCTTTGTGTTGGCGCACTTCGTTTGCGCGCCATTGGTGCGCTAACATTAACCTTTCAGCTGATCTGAAGTGTAGCTGAAATATTGCTGAACGCGACATTAAACCTTAATTGTCTGTCTCTCTCTCTCTCCTCAGAAAGTCGTGTTTTGGGTCCTTTTTGTCCTATTTCGCATTTTTCTTCTCTAAAAGAGCATGAAAGTAATTATTCTCTGTCACATTTATTAGTTTTGAGAGAAAAAAACGAAAACAAATTCAGAAAATCAATTAAAAAAATAGGGGAAAAATGGCTTCCGAGAAGATAACGTCACTGTGACATCCTCATGGCGACCATCTTGGATTTTGTTTACGTTTTCTTGTAAAGCTTGACCCAAATATCTAGTTTGGAAAATTTCAGCCCTCTTCTTCAAAGGGTAATGAAAATAATTAGGCGAAGAGAGGGGCTACATGCTCTCTCCCCCCCCCCCCCCTCCCCCGCCCCTTCTAGTACAGACTGTAAATGTCCCAGGTCTGGTAGGGTTGAATTAATAACTTGCTAGTGATGACTGTTGCTGGACAACAATGGCGCCCGAGAGCTGTCTGAAACATGGAAACATCATGTACTGTAAATTTGAGCGGTGTCCGTTTATTCCACTATTGTAGTGTACTCTAAAGTGACCACATATTTCTAAAGAAATGACGTTGGGATCACAGTTTTGATATATGGGTGGCATTATTTACGAGCAGATGCGAAGACAATTTTTGCAGAGTGTCACGAATTTGATTTGAAGCGTATTAACGCCAACAAAGAGTTATGGCCGACAAATTCCCAATGACGGTATAACCAATGAATCGTTGGTCGCACAGCTGACATCTTAACAAAATTAAGTGAGCCTCTGCTTCAACGTTAAAAACAGATTTGTCGAAACCAAACATCGTGCTTTCTAAACCTCGAGATGTGAACACCAAATATTACTGGTAGGGTGTGAGAAACTGAGCTGTAGCAGTAGTAGTTTTAGCAGAATGATACAATATCCCGATTAATGAACACTGGTCCTTTGAAAAAAACACAACGGCGTTTTACGTCAATAAGTGACGTTCGACGTGGAAACAACTGACTGAGGAACAGTGTACTCGCAAATAGTATTGAAATTGAAAAAACAAAGATTAGTGATATGACTCATACGTTCTCTTTAAGAAAAACCACTCAAGTTTTTTTTTAGATTTGAAATATCACGAGAGTTCCGATACAGACACATTGACGATCAATGCTCAGCCAAATAAGATACGATATCCTTTGGAGAGTCATGAATTGTTAGAGAAATAGTCACCGAATCAATCTAACTGGCAAGAAATGCTGTTATCTTTTAAAAGTTTTAAAATTTTCCGGGGAAAGATGTATTTTATTGTTCTAGTTTATTATGTATTCTGTTATCAGTAGTTCCGAAACCGTTCCAAACCATTTCCACAGTACGCTATGATTGCGATTGTTCGTATGAACACCACGAGCACCATACATAACATGGTACCCATGGTTGTTAGAATCACTGTGATTTGGAGATATAATTATCCAAGTATACCTGAAGGGTTCTGAGTTTGACACCATGTCTGTCGTTGTAGCCACCCTCTAGTGGACTAGGGTCAGGATAGTATGCCGTCCCCCTGGCGTTGTAGTGCCGACTTCCTGAACAGTCAAGATTGCCATTATCTACAAGCGGATATGGAATAATGAGTTAATGCATTTCCCACCATCATATGTTATCTCGTAAAGCTGTATTTGTGAGCAAAATGCCGAAGAGCGAATTTAAAAGGATTGTAATGGAAATTGTACAAGCGCGATATACAACAAACAGTAGCCAGCCGACGACCTTGAAGAATTTCCTCGTCCATATTAGTAGTTGTCAACAGTTACAATGGCACCAGCAAGACAGTATGATGATTCTATCGTCAAATAAGTATCACTGATTCCTTCTTCAATCTAAATGAATTCATAAGTCGTTGTCTAGAGTATAATGTATTTCGGTCACGCTGTGATTGTGGTAGTTTATATTATTACGGTTCTTACAACAGCGTTAACTTTCAACATTAGCATATTACTTTTAGAATGACAAAGGATTTCGAATATTCATTCCATCACAAAAAGAATTTGTTCGGCAGTATGCTGCTCTTGTCCATTACTACGGAGCGTGCTCTTTCAACAGAAGCCGTTGTCTTTTGTTTTCGAATGTTTGATTCCCATCCAAGTCATGTTAATTTCTACTGCATTCATCCATGGACTTGACCAGACAATGAACCACTTAAATCAGTCAGCACGGCATGTGGTGCGACATCAAACTTACCTCAGCTGTCTTTTCAAAGACTGCGTGTATGACAGTATGATTGTTGTGTGTCGAGCCGCAATCAGATGGCACAAAAGCAAATTTATTTATTTTACAATTTATTTTATAACATTCTGTTGTCTGTTGAAATACATTGCAGTGTGAAACGGAAACGGAGCAATGCTGGACAAAGTCTTGCTGCCTTGATCATAAAATGAACATTCAACGATGTGTCTAAAAGTCAACGGCTATACTTGAAAACCCACGCTCAACTACGAACCGTAATATTGTAAATGTGTTGTGTTACATGTAGTACCATAGACCAATAAATCGATTGTTCGTCTTTCCAGACCAAAATCACCAGTCATATAATAATTTTCCGTCGTTTACTAATCAATTAGTATAGCGACCTCAATAGATCATGGACAAATGGCAAAAAGAATGATCCTTCACAGTTTAGGACAATTGCACATTTTTGTTATCCCATATATAGAAACAATTTATCACTACACATTCTATACCGGCATGCTGAAACCAATGCCCCATGGCCTAACTATACTATAAAATTGAATTATATTTACTAAATGTTATGGAATGAGTACAATTTTCCAATATTACCTCTCTTCAATTGATACAATATATTAAAAATGCCCTTGGTATTTTTAATATGGGATGAGCTATCCTCCTCATTACATGGTCAATATACAAGAAATCTTCTCTATTTTGCACATTTTCAAGTCAAGGGTGAGCCGAGATGCAATGCATATAACCAGAAATTGAACTTAATTGATTTTAGAAACGAAAGCAGTTAACGTTATTGGTGATTCTAGTCAACAAGGGCTGGTCGAACAGTTGTTCCTTTCAATTTTTCACGTGGAGAGGAGGCCAGGCAAGAAAATGGAATCAAAAATACGTTTTTTCTGCCCGAATCACTATACAACACCACACCAGCTATAGTCTCCATAGGATAAACACGGTCTGTCTCCACATTTCGTGTATCATGCAGACTTTCACGCCTATAAAGTGAAGCATTTAATAGCATGGTTGTTGTGTTTTACTACTTACAATCTCGTGAAGCAATGGTACTTTCCAAGGTTAGCTATCAATGCGACCGTTTCACTATGTGCATTTTTTTCACCAAGAAGTCCACTGTAATGGACAAGAGCAGAATACTGCATTCGAAATCCTTTGTCATTCTAAAAGTAATATGCTAATGTTGAAAGTTTAACGCTGTTGTTAAAAACCGTAATACTACCCTGCGTATCGTGTATTACAGGATATCCTCAACCAAATGTAGCTTCCGGAATCTTGCACACAAATAGTATTTGCTATCAGTTTGAAAAACTGTATGTTAACTACGACTCTCCATATCCACTCGGTTGTTCATTTCGAATTCAGTGAAGGTGAAGATTTTTCCTTCACAGCGTCGCCTTTTTGGATTTTCCGAAGTGAGAAAATCGTTCATATAGCGTTTGTTGAAGAAGGAACGGGCGTTGATCACGTGTCAGTAACTTAAGCATAAATAGCCGGATTTGTAAGAGAACATATATAATTCTGTCAAAAGGACAAATGTCTTGTACTGAAGATGAAAGATATCTGAATAATTAATCGGGCTTTGAATAGTTTTTTTTTCATTTAATCTGCAGTCTATTTGCATTGACATAATCTTGTATCAGTTTAAAAGCAACGATGATATAGTCAAGGTAATGTATCTTGTTTATATTCGTAGAAAACATAAAATCTGTCACTCGACCGTGAGCTGCCGTCCACATAAAAACGAAGTGAATTGAGTTAAGGATAGCTGTCCCCTTAGAGGCAGTTTTTGCACCCCCGTGACAATTTGTCGTCTGTATCAATAAAAATATACAAGATAACCATAATAAACTATATATTTTATGAAAGCGTACATCGTAGAGATTCCAACTATATGATTTGTATAACCGACGCTGCTACTGTGTAGAAAATATTCCAATTTTAAAAAATTACAATGAAAACAATAGCGTCCATTTTTTCAATTGAAATTTTATGAAAACTGTTGGTCTTGTTTCAACTTTGATGATATACCTTGATAGGAGACAATTCGAACTAGTAAAACAAATCTCATTTTTTAAAATGTTTGCCTGGTTTTGTTTTTACAGCTATTTTACTAAAATAAATTGACAAAAACGTACAATTTTACGGTCGTTTGTCTTAAAAGTTGAATAATTCAAAAAATAATCGGAACTTACAAAAAGTGAGATAAAGTTTACTAGATCACCTTATAAATAACAAGCATGCCAAATTTCAAAAGCGAAACATGAATACTTTTCGAGAAATAAACGTTTAAATCTCGGATTTGGTACAAAAATGAAAGGCTAGAAATCGGACAAAATGTGTCCAGCTATAAATCTGATGAATTAATCCAAATTTTTTGCTTGAATTCTATTGTCAAATACATTTTTAATCTGTCTAATGGGACCTACTCGAATTCCTGTTTATTCTGGATAACTATTACACTAAGTTTTTTTTTATCAAGGCGGTTTAAAGTCCAATTTAGACTTGCTAAAACTTGTTCAGCTGACAAGTGTTCACACGTGTGTAGATCACTTCACGGCGGGTGTCTGAGTGAAGTGTCACTGTTATAATTAGAAACAAAAATACGGATGTTTGCATGGTTTTGATCAGAAGGGGGTAGATTAATGTAAATAAGTAGGACTAATAGATAATTAGCTTACCATAATACTACGGAAATGAGTTTTGGAAAGGGAAATTTAACAGACAAAAATAATAGTAGCCAAGCCCAAGCTAAGGCAATCTGTTTAATTGTTCTTTTGCTTCGGAAGCCAATTTTTTAATCCTAATATTAAAGCACTTCTATTTATAATTATGATTTCATTTTTTCACCAAATGTTAGAGGAATAGTGAATATTTGAATGAAGAAATAAAAAAAAAATGACCAATTTTGACCCTCTAAGGGGACAGCTATCCTTAACCAAAATAAACGTTCAATGGCTTGAATTAAGATCAACGGACCCAAAAACTCTCGGCTGTTGGGATTCGAGTATATGTGGAGTCTGAATGAGAGAAGTTTGATCATAGCCCGTTTATTGATATACATGTACCGTTCCTCAGGTCAAGGTCAATTATTATCTTCAATATCCAGATTTAATGTGCGTATCAAAGTATTGTCCATGTTCCTCCTATGAACGGTTTTGTGTTACCGGTACGGTTGATTGGTGTAATTGGACATATTTTACTTTATAGATACTGTGGGACGCGTAGATCAAGGTCACTTATCTTTAATAAGGCTCTATTGTATAACCAGATGTATATATGTGGTGTTAATCTGGGAAGAGATTGTGCTATGTTTGCTATATTGTTCCATCTCGGAAAATAAAACTGAAGATTCATCATCATAACTTTGATGGACTAATGAATTTAATTTTATCTTATGCCTTGACCTTGGAAAATAGGTCAAGCTCAGTCAATTTCAATAGGACTATGGTCAATAAGCAGATCCATATATGTAATGAAAATCTGGAAAGACTAGCTCGAAGCCTTTGAGAGGTATTGTACTAACAGCATTGTATAAAATTTGACCTTGAAAATACTTCAAGGTCAGTCATATACATTCCTATTCTGGTCAATAAATATTTGCATTTGTAATGTAAATTTATGAACATTAGCTTTAATCCATCAGGCTAACAGCACTGAATCTATTTCACAGTAGAACTTGACCTTGAAAAATATAGCTCGAGGTCAGTCATCTTCAAATGTTTTTCTGATCTATCGCTAGAAGCATATGTGATACGAATTCGGACCGTTTGGCTATCATGTCCAAGAGATATTCTGCAAGATTTTACCGCATAGTTTTACCTTGAATGAATAGGTCAAGGTCAGTCATCTTCAACAGGTCATCTGTGCCCTAAATTTATAATATAATCCTTGAAAAACTGTACACAATAAAAAAATAAAATGCTGTGAAGTAACACATTTGGGAGCAACAAACAATTTCGGGACATATCACAGGACCCCACAGTGCGCTTCTAGCGCGCGTTTCTGTATTATGGGATATTTCCGATATGACTATCTCTCAACTTCCGATGCCCCTGACATGGTCAAACATCCTAATTAGAAATGGTCAGTATACCATATCTGTTTCATGCATTATACTTACGTGATGTACCTGTCCCACAAGTGTCATGCGTGAAGCAACATTTAATATTGTCATCTCCTGGGCAGAGGTTCGATATAAACGTGCCACCAGCACAACACGTCTTCTGAAAACATTTGCCGACAGTTCCGAACGTGGGGTGATGATACTCGGTACATGAATTTCCTGAGAAGGGGGCAGATGTAAAGATAAGATCAGAAGTTCATAAAAACTGGACTTCTGATAAGATAAATGGATAGGAGGAACTGTCGGTTCAAGAATTATGCACAATAAAATATCAGAGTTTGAGTTTCCATATTAATAGGTTTCTAAACTATAGAGTTCTCTGCAATTTCGAAAAGAAAATGTTTTCCAGGCTATATGGTTCTATTCCAGTGTTTCTGGTTTGATCGGTATTGAGGTGGGGGAGGGGGGGGGCGGTATTTGGTTTCATGTCACATTTTATTTCACACATATGGTGACAGCCAGTTTGAATGGCGGATGTGAAGCCGGAGTACCCGGAGAGAACCACCACCCGTCAGCAAGTAACTGGTAAACTTTCACACATGCAACAGCGGGGCTCGAACCTTGTTCCGTAAGGTGTCATGTTTTATGAATACTCATTTTGCTAGTCAGTGTGTTCGCTAGATGAACATAAATTTTCTATATTCTCGGTTACATCCTTACACCCCAATGTCAGAAGAGTTCAATAGATTTCATTAAAATGATTAAGAATAAAGAAATTGACCATAAAACTAGTTTCCTGAGTATATCTACCAACTTCTAAATGCCACTGAGTATATCTACCTACCTCTACAATGAGTATACATGTACAGGTATATACCAACTTTTAAATGCCACTCAAACAACTTCGTCAAATTAAAGTCTTAATTTCGACGTGCTAATATTCTGGTTCCTTTTTGATACAGGTTATGCCTTCCTGGGAACATGGGATTTGCAGCCATGGAGAGCAGAAGTGGTTTGCT
Source organism: Hanleya hanleyi (assembly GCA_036873755.1). Taxonomy (NCBI): domain Eukaryota; kingdom Metazoa; phylum Mollusca; class Polyplacophora; order Lepidopleurida; family Hanleyidae; genus Hanleya; species Hanleya hanleyi. The sequence continues at coordinate 208,810 of JAVTVY010050619.1, read as the reverse complement.
ACCACGATTTTCAGGGGAGAAGTTTAGCTTTAGACGATTACACAGCTCAGACGGTTCCATGTTAGACACTTGCCACGGTCCTTACTTTAGCAGAAACCGTATATATAGTCTGCTCAGGAGACTAGCTTCCATGTTCGATAAATAATAAGGTGATACTGAGATGGTTTCTAGCACAATTCTGGGGATAACAGTGGGGATAGACCCTTACAGTTTCTCGGGTAGGGCTGGGTGGTATACGGGGTTCGTTTTGTGTTTCACAATTCTCATTTGAAATTCGTTGATCTATTCGAGAGCATATATGAATAATTTCGAGTGTTAGTATACGCAATTTAGCTATACAAAATTCACGTATTGTTCATTCCTGCAGATCGTGGTAACTGTAAGCCATATATTTGTATGAAAACATTGCATATAGCTTTAAAACATTTGTTTTAAGGAGTAGTGTGTGGGCTTATGAATATGTACATAGATTTAGATATATGGCATTTAAATCTTAAATCTGAACAAATTATAATTGTTTCTGGAAATTGAAATAGAAATATATTCTCACCTACTGCTATCGTAATCAAAGCGGTGGAGAAAAAGGCTCGGAAAAGCATTGTGCCAGTGGAATATGAAGATCACAGAGAGCCAGTCCGTTAAGAAGACGGTATCGTTTGGAATCTTCGTAATTTGGCTGTTTAAACATGTCAACAATCCATGTCACCAACAGATAAGGCTTATCGTTCGTTCACTTTATCTCGTTCCGTGTTCTACATATTTGTGCTACGACAGAAAATACAGTAATGTTGTATAGCTATTTCATTTGAAACGAAACCATGGGTGAGAACTATCGAGCTGATTTTCAAACAGGCCTTAAAATGTGATTTCGCTGTACCACAAACAGAACATAGGTCTCCTGCTCTTGTGTTCTTATAATCACCTGAAACTCAAGAGATGATTTCGAAACATCAACTAAAGATGTAAGTCTCCGTCTTACCAGAAAAATAACATTTCATGTCTGAAAGGTATAAAATGATTCAGGTCATTGACACTACGCATGTTTTGGTTACAGTGCAGCGCTAAAGACATTGGAGCTCATCTGCGTAGGGACATAAATTTAGCCCATACACAGAGGTTTTGATAGGGCTAGAATGCTAGTCAGAGCTGTCGAAATATATGATCCGGTACAGATTTCAATCTTCGACCATTATTATAAATTATTATTATAAATTATAAAATTAATTTCGCGTACATAATTTCATAATATTCAATAATAATGAACAAGGGAAATTGTATTCATCACTTCCTTGGTAGTTTGGCCCTGGCACAGGTCACGCGATACAGCTATCTGCCACTATGAAGAGTTCCACAGTTTTCACCATCTCAAAACTTCAGTATTTGATATAATCTTGCTATGGTTATTTCCTGTTTATCTATCGTGTTTCGCCTTTTCTTCTGATCACATCTTTCGACATTGATATCTCCAGAGCAACACGTTCATCGATAGTAGGTACACGATGATAGAGTCATGAAAGTGGATGTGGCGGTCAGCCCCATTCCGTTAGCGAGTTATATATGCAAAAGCTGTGCTTTTCATTTATTCATTCATCCAATACTTTCTAATAAAACTAGCTACATGTACAAATTTGTTCGTTTACCAATGATTTTTATTATTCTAATTTTTTCATTCTTCTCTTTTATACCCCTCGAATCATGCAAGAGGCTCTGACGGTCAGTCCCATTCTGTTAGCGTGCTGTATTTACGAAAGCTGTATTTTACATTAATTCACATATTCAATACTTTCTAGTCAAACTAAGTGATTTACAGTAAAAACATTGGTCATGTCTGTCTTTCCTAGCACATGCAGTGACTGTGGTCAGGCCCATTCCATTAGCGCTCCATATAACCAAAATCTGTAATTTTCATTCATTTGTTTGTTGATAATATTCTGAATTCTCATTTTTCTCTTGTATATCACTCGAGTCTTATTTCGAGGATTAAACAGTCGCACAGTTACCTATTTCAGCTCAAATGTATTTCCAACTTTCCTTCTTATCCGATTCATCATCAATGTTATAAATAGCTTTTATGATGGTAGCTCGACATATGACTGAAAACGATCCAAGTTCCAATTTGATAATTTACCGTACCACATTTCCTTAAAACTTATCTCATTTTGCCTTTAATTAGTTTTGGGACTCATATAGTCTCGCAATAGTTCCATTTACGACAGTAATTGAAACAGATCAGCTTGTATGTATAAGTAAGTTAAAGCGAAATAGCGTTGACCACGAAACATAGGGCCTGTTGAAAGATATCTGCATGTGTGTACCCTTCTTCCTCTGAAAAAGTCACCTGTAATATGTGAAGATTTTACATCCTCTTGAGAGAATTGGTTGTCGATATGGGCCCACTTTCAGTGGATTTGTGGATGGCACCCCTTTGATCAAGGACGAAAAATGCGGCCCTATCAATTTACTGCTTCAAACTATGTGGTCTCAGATAGACGTCTCCATGCAGGGTAAGCTTATGCCGGTCATGGACAACAGTTACCCCTATACAGCCTACATTCAGACGCTAATGAATTTCGGTGAAGACGTTAAAACCACTCAGCTATTTCCCCCAACTGTATGTAGCCGACGAGGGTATTAATTTGGATACCACGTATCCCACAACAGGTGAAAATGTCGGACTTACACAGAGAAAGAAATTCATCGCGGAGAGTAATGTATTCCAAATGGAAGGGAAGTTCATGCAAGATGTTTTCAAACAGCAGCGCTACTTGCTGAACAACGTGGACGTATACATCAAAATGCATCGCTTCACGCCGCGGTTCATCACGCTGTCGGGCGAGGAAAATCCGGCGTATAAACTGGTGATACAAGATATCAGCCTGAAAGTCGAGAAAGTTCGCGTAAACCCCAGCGTGATTTTGGGACACGTCAAGACCTTGGAAAATACATCGGCCAAATAACCGTACGTGAGAACGGAGACCAAAATGGCTTCGTTAGCCACGGGACAGACCCTCTTCCGCTGGGATAATGTGTTTTTATCTGTCTACCCCAGCAGACTGGTGATGGTTCGTATCGTCCAAAGCCGTCGCGCGGGATTATAAAAAGAACCTCCTAAACTTTCAACACTTCAAACTGGTCAATTTCTCGGTGAATATTGACGGCGTAACGGCTCCGGGTCACTTCCTGAGAACGCGGTATAACTCGAACTCGAGGAAGAGTTCATTCACTTACCTGAGCTTGTTCGATAGCATAGGACGTACCGGCGATAACTTCGGTAATTCTATAACCTGGTTCGATTATCACAACGGCTCTACCTTCTATGCCTTCAACCTCGACCCCTCCTACGCCGCAGAAGATCACCTTCAGCTCCTAAGACAAGGCAATGTACGTCTGGAAGCGACCTTCGAGGAACCATTACCTGAAAATGTGAGCTACATCGCCTATGCCGAATTCCCAGCACTGTGGATAAGTCTCGCAACATCGTCTCCATTACACCATGAATACGGACGAACTTCTTTGCATCATTCACAGCGACCGTACGCTGGACGCTTGCGTACGAGATGTGTACCCGCCTGACAAAATTCCAAACCACGGGGTACGAACACCAGCGGCTTATATCATGAATACCGACGTGGCGAGTCTTCTCGGGGAACACTGGGTGATGTTTTATTTCCGCAACCAGCGACGAACATTTTTCGATTCCCTAGGACATCCTCCGGAATATTATTCGAACGATTTTGTAAAATTTCTCGAAAACAATAGTAAATTTCGCTATTACAGCGATAGACAGCTTCAAGGAGATAACTCTTTTACCTGCGATCACTATTGGATATACGCCCTACTTCAGCTTATACGGGGTATATACCTGTCCAGTATCTTTACGGATTTTGATCAAAACCAATGTCACAACGATTGCTAGATATACAACTTTGTCACGCGGTATTTTTCTCATTGTTTAAATAATTCGCTGAACTTGCATTGTTAAACCACTCGCATTGTCCTATCAGTATTAAAAAGGTTGAGTAAACCACACACTGCTTGTTTTCCTATTTTATTTAAAGAGGTGTGAGTCACCGTTTTCATCATTCGGGTCGATAGATATGAATGGGAACGGGTGGAAAACCTACTTGTCGCGAACCTATTTCGACCCGAAAAACCCTATCAGCTTCACCGGGCCTTCTCAATTACACGCATTATTAAAGGCCGATGGATATAATGCAGTGCGTGAAGACCTTACGCAGCGGTTGAGCGACCAGGACGCTTATAGTTTACAAAAGCCAGTTCGTTATACCTTTAAGAGAAGCAGAGTCGTCACTGCGGGCATAGACGATCTTTGGGATACAGATCTAGCCGATGTGTCGAATGTATCCGAGTATAACGATGGCGTACAATTTCTCCTCTTCGCTATAGACGTTTTCTCGCGATATTTTGGGGTTATCCCTCTTCCCAATAAACAGCATAAGGCTATAATCTCGGGACTCGATCAAATCCTGATTGAGGGGAGACAACCCAAGTATCTCCGCTTCCACAAAGGAAGCGAGTACAACAACCGATGGGTGAAAGCTTATTTGAAGAAGAAAGACATTCATTTCTACGTCACCCATAATGAAAAGAAGGCCAAATACGCGGAGAGAGTTATAAGGATGATGAAAAATGCTATGTATAGATATTTCACCCATAAGCATACCTACCGTTATTTAGACGTCTTACAATACCTGGTGCGTAATTACAACCAACGACCACACACATCTCTGCGCAACAAAAGTCCTTCGGACGATAACGAAGAGAACGAGGTCTTCCTATGGAAAGAAATGTACGTCGACACGGCGAAACGAGGTCGCAAACAACCGTTCAAATTGAACATCGGTGATACCGTGAGAATCTCACACGTGAGGTACGCCTTCCAAAGAGATTATCAATCCAAATGGACGGAGGAACTCTTCAAAATTGCTAAAAGATTCCAGAGGCGAGGCATCGCCGTATACGAACTCCAAGATTTTATGGACGACGGCGTTCAGGGGACATTTTATAAACATGAACTACAGCGAGTGAGGAAAGATCCCGACGCGTTATGGCGGATAGACAAAGTTCTCAAGACGCGACGGAGGAGAGGTAGAGTCGAAAAACTGGTTAAATACATGGGTTGGCCTATCAAATTCGCGAGTTGGGTTGCCCAAGAGGACATCGAGACCATGCGTTAGTCGATAGAAGCTCGAAATGATGTGCGCGATAACCTACTTAGGGGGTGGTATAAGTGATTTACAATCAGTCCATCTCCCGCTTGCAACGCATCGACACAGTTTTCAACAATCATGAATTATACAACAACGACATCAGTACACCCATTTGCGATGAAAGTTGTGGGTCCTACCCGTAGTGGAAAGAGTGTATGGGTAGATAAGTTATTGCGAGGCATTACAGAATATGTTCAACCTACACCGCATATAATTATCTACTGTTATGGTAAATGGCAACCTTTATACGAATAAATGTCGAAGACGATGCCAGAGATAGAGTTCGTCAGAGGAATACCCCAAGATCTGGGAGCTGACGCTTATTTCGATCCCACCGTGAGGAATGTGATAGCATGCTGATAGCAAAATACGAGCGTAGCGTGCAAGATCTATGGCGTTACGTTTCGTAACTTGTGTCTAATTCCGCTTAACCCGGGGCTAGGGGCCGTATGAACCCCATGTACTTCAAGATCATCATGGTACTCATATGAACAGTCACAATCAAAGCGTGACTGAGATACATCATTCTTTAGATGACGACTTTACAACGAATATTATGGATTAAGAATACTGATCAGCGATACGGATTTGATATTTTTGGAACATCATGATGTCTTGCGGCATCATTGAAAACTGTTGACCGCTTCTCTCTTGCAGGAAACAAGCCTATGTTTATGTATACTATGATTGTCTTTTTGAATTTGGTGCTCATACTGTTATGTGGAATATGGAATAGGTCTTTGGATTATGGACGCGGATATTCTCTAATGGACGACGGCTGAATTACGGATGACGGACCAGACGCTTGTAATGCGATGACGGGTAATCTCTAAAATCGAACAAATCCATACGCTCTCCCATGTCCTTATAAACATCCTCGCTCTCGATGCGATAGAGTAAGGAATCGGTGTCGGTGAATAGCACCTTGACTTTTCCTCCATACTTCGGTTTGATATAAGAAAAATGGAAATCATACATCAAGATCTTTGACAAGTCCAAGATCGCGAATCCGACGTAAATCGGCCTGTTCAGTACCAGTTTACGTTCCAACATTTGAACCGCCTCCAGGTCCTCGCAAAAGATCTTGAACGCGTGAAAATGAGGCATGCACGCGAGCTTACGCAATCGCTTGACGCGATCGACCAATTGCACATCGACCCTATTCCTAAGATTTTCCATTGTCTTGCCGAATACGGCGTTATTCATCAGTTTGAAAAAATCTTTTTCAAACTCGTTCGTAGCAGTGTTCATCTTCTCGGTGTTGAAGTCTATATAGGTCTTCAAACAGGGATCCTGCTGGAACGCCAACACGCGATGAACTTTGGTGATCGTCATCCCCGAAGTCGTGTACTGTTTCAAGTTGCGATAGTGCAACACGTAACTGGATTTAGGACGAATTACAAGGGTCTGGTCCGTCATTCATAATTCAGCCGTCGTCCATTAGAGAATATCCGCGTCCATAATCCAAATTACAACACATATAAGGGAAGTGGGAAGAGGTGCCGACATACTGACTGCGTCACATGACTTCACAGAATAGTCTTCTGGTTAAACTATTCTAAAGCACATACCAAGAATCTAACGATTCGTGATATGTGTTGTATCTCAGGTACGCTTTTATTGTACCTGTTCATGTGGCAACTTAGATGATATGACCACACGGCCCCTAGCGGTATTAGATACAAATCTGGAGAGCTATGATGGAAATGCTCTGACAACACGTATACTGGTAATTGGTGAGCTGTTTCGCTGTGACAACTCGTACATTGGAGATTGATGAGCTGTATCGTCATCAGATGTGAATGTCGGCATTTAACACAAAAGACTAGTCTGTAAGGCCCGATGTCGACCCAGCATCAACTTCCCACAAATGCCAACATATATCAAAGACCAAAAGGTCTGTACAGGGGGGGGGGCCTCGGGGACGAAACGTCCACCAGCAGAATCTCGCCATATACAGGAAAAAATTGCAACACATATAAGGGAAGTGGGAAGAGGTGCCGACATACTGACTGCGTCACATGACTTCACAGAATAGTCTTCTGGTTAAACTATTCTAAAGCACATACCAAGAATCTAACGATTCGTGATATGTGTTGTATCTCAGGTACGCTTTTATTGTACCTGTTCATGTGGCAACTTAGATGATATGACCACACGGCCCCTAGCACCGGCATAAGCGGTATTAGATACAAATCTAGAGAGCTATGATGGAAATGCTCTGACAACTCGTATACTGGTAATTGGTGAGCTGTTTCGCTATGACAACTCGTACATTGGGGATTGATGAGCTGTATCGTCATCATATGTGAATGACGGCATTTAACACAAACGACTAGTCTGTAAGGCCCGATGTCGACCCAGCATCAACTTCCCACAAATGGCAACATATATCAAAGACCAAAAGGTATGTACAGGGGGCGGGCCTCGGGGACGAAACGTCCACCAGCAGAATCTCGCCATATACAGGAAAAAATTACAACGCATATAAGGGAAGTGGGAAGAGGTGCCCACATACTGACTGCGTCACATGACTTCACAGAATAGTCTTCTGGTTAAACTATTCTAAAGCACATACCAAGAATCTAACGATTCGTGATATGTGTTGGATCTCAGGTACGCTTTTGTTGTACCTGTTCAGGTGGCAACTTAGATGATATGACCACACGGCCCCTAGCACCGGGATAAGCGGTATTAGATACAATTCTAGAGAGCTATGATGGAAATACTCTGACAACTCGTATACTGGTAATTGGTGAGCTGTTTCGCTGTGACAACTCGTACATTGGAGATTGGTGAGCTGTATCGTCACCAGATGTGAATGACGGCATTTAACACAAAAAAACTATTCTATATTCCATATAACAGCATTAGCACCAAATTCAAAATGACAATTATAGTATACATAAACATAGGCTCGTTTCCTGCAAGCGAGAAGCGGTCAACAGTTTTCAATGATACCGGCAAGACATCATGATGTTCCAAAAATATCAAATCCGTATCGCTGATCAGTATTCTTAATCCATAGTATTCGTTGTAAAGTCGTCATCTAAAGAATGATGTATCTGTCACGCTTTGATTGTAACTGTTCATATGAGTACAATGAGGATCTTGAAGTACATGGGTTCATACGGCCCCTAGCCCCAGGTTAAGCGGAATTAGACACAAGTTACGAAACGTAACGCCATAGATCTTGCACGCTACGCTCGTATTTTGCTATCAGCATGCGATATGTATCGCCAAATTTGAGAAACTTTGAGTGGAGGCGCTTGGTGGTGAAGCCCTGTTTTATAAGTTTTTGCAACAATGTTTTGTGACGTTGATTAGAATCGTCAGGTTGGGCGCGAGTTTTTCAGAAGACGTACCCTCCAAACCGAGTTTGCCGCCCAATTAACGGGCATATGGCGAGAGCACGTCGGCGGTTATTTTCAACTTTTCGGGAGCTAAGGGATAGTCGTCGTGCGAATCGTGTAGGTGCTATGCACGGAGCTATCGTCGGCCACACGAGTCACATCTGGTACCTGAATATCCTCGGGACTCAACCAACGGAAAACGGAAAATTCTCAGACCTTGCCCATCCGTAAAGGTTATTCGCGTCGAGATACATGAGGTACTGAGTAGGCTCTTCAGGTCGATAACCCGGGAGACTGGGGTTATTGGTCTCGGCGTGACGATGCGAGATCACCAAGATACCGCCTCTAATCCCCTTTTCCACGAACAGATGCATATCGATGTCCGTGAGGAGTTCGAGTCGAACACTGGTCATTTTCAAACAAGCTTGCCACGCCAGGCCGGGCGAAGTATAGAAGTGGGCGGGGTCTAACTCGTAATAGTTTAGACAGATATCACGAAAATTTTCGAACACATCGGTCAACAATAAAACGTCGCACGCCACGTACAAGTCGTGATACTCGCCTATGTTCGCGATACCGAACCTGATCCAGACCGTATGGGCGTGCTCGTAATCCTCCTGCGGGAGAGGTTCTTGCGTTAAATTGTTGAAGATTGCCTCTCTAGGCGGTAACTCCTTTTCTTCGAACACCTCGACGGAGGTGACATAATCGTACGGATAGACTCCCTTACATAATAACAGGGGCAGTAACTCTCCATCCACATACTGACTTAGATGAGGGAACTTGGCGGAACCTTCTTTGGCCAGGTTTTCCACGAGCTTTTCTAAAGACGCGCTCATGAATTAGAACGAGTCGATGAAATCCATGTTCCCCATGGAGAATGAAATGTATTTCTCCATGTTGTTGGGAATGCATTTCAAAGGTTTATCCTTAATTTGACCGATGACTTGCATGATGATGTGAGAATCGTAATTTTTCAATCCATGGAACACGACAGGAATTCTCTTTTTAAATTTGTAATTGATATTACACTCGTTATGAGCAGCCGCGCGAAAAAGACCGGTCACGTGACATTGATCGCGGACGCGATCGTCTCCGAGCTCTTCGCCACATGTATGGCAAAGTTTGGCGCCGTTAAAAGCGCGCCAGTCGTCGCGTGTCATTCGAATGGGTCGAGGGTTATCGTAGAACGAATCTATTTTTTCCAGTTCCTTCAACATGTGTTCCACGAATTTTTACGCCGCATCCTCGCCCCGATATACGACCAGTGGTCTCATCATGTCTTCGGTCAATCCGACGACTTTGTAAGCAAACTCCGAAGCCACGTGATGGGCTCGTTTCTGGGTATAAAAGTTCGCGGGATCGAGAGAGCAGGAGTCGATTTTTTCTAATATCGATTCGAATCGAGAGAGCAGGAGTCGATTTTTTGTAATATCGATTCGAAGTGGGCGCAAATGATGTATGGAACTTTGAGCTGCCTGGCCACATCGGTGAATTGCAACCATTTGTCGGCTTCTTTCGGAAGTTCGATTTTTGCGGTCCGTGGATCTGGCAGTAAGGTAGATGATCCTTCAACAGATCTTCCCTAATAAACCCGTGCAGGCAATAGGGACATAAATTTGTTTAGATCTTTAATCCAACAGTATTGAGACGCTTTATCATCGGCGATGAGAAGCAAATTCACGTGAGTGTCACACCGTTTACCCGTGAGATGTATGGGGAAGACCTCGTCATCCGCGTAACCGAACAAGTTGATGGATATTTGATTGAGCGTTTCGAATTTAGGGATGTCGTCGGGCTTCACCGGGAAGCCGATACCCTCGAAACGCAACTCGTGTTCGTACGGTCTATATTTAGACACCCATTGCGCATGTTTCGGAACTGGGTGGAGCGCGGCTAAAATAGACCATTTAAAGCATTCTTCGTCCCTCGAATTGAACACGTTTATGATAGCGTATTTCGAATGCAATTTCGAGGGCAGGGGGATGTAGCTGGAGCCGCGGAGGGTTTGATATTGGGCTATTTGAACGTTTAACTGTAGGATTTCATCCAACTGCCAGTTAGAACCTTGACGAGTATAGCCTACGAATGTTTCGTGGATTTTTCCCCACGATTCATAGATAGCGTTCTGTACGTCCACCTCTTTCAATACAATATAACATATACCTCTAAAATAGGGTTGCACCATTTGTACATTTTCACCTTCACCTTTGGTAAATGAAGATTGAATAGCGATGTAGAACTTCATACTACCGGTCGACTTTAGACCGCTTTTCAATACAGAGTTCACTTGTTCATAATATTGCATGAATACTACGAGGGGATCCGCTTTGGCTGACCCCACTGGACGTATCGTGTGAACTTTTAGCGCGCCATTCAAAGCTGTCTGCTGGAAGTCGCAAGGCTCCGTATCACCACTGGTTGATGGAGTAGAATGTCCTGCTTCGTCACTCGTCGATGGGGCGAGGTCTTGTACCGTGCTGGTCGATGGAGCGGGGTTTTCTTCCTCATCGTTTGATACATTCCGCCCCGACCCAATTTGCTTGATGTATACGTGTGAAATGAGCACTATCAGGTTTTTGTGTTCTAATATGTCTATGCAATTTGTCTCTTCTCCAAAAGAACGCCTGACATATTTCGCATGAAAAAGATGACTTAGTGTGAGCGGTATTGATGTGTCGCTTCATACTCGCCCTACGCGTGAAGGTTGTCCCGCAAATGTTGCAAGAGATGGTTGCTTTGATCTTGGGTAGCTTCGCATGGCGGATATGCGTCTCACCAGACATTCTTTTTCTTGCCTGTAAGGAGAGAATGTTTCCTTCAATATACTAGGCTAAGATTCGTGTATCGTTGGATTAGAATTCTCCCATAATGTAATATATAGAGATTTCCCTTCGTTGAGGCATAATGTATACGGTACGCATATTGTATTAGGTTTCTCGGAATTAATGCACTCACCGCCGATGTTCCTACCTGTGAGTCGTTTCGAGGTCGACCGTCAGGGACTCGTGATAGGTCGCTACCACCATTGTTTAGATTCGAAGATGGCGTTATATTCGCCTCACCATTCAGTTGTTGGAGTCGTTCCAATTCGTAGTCTCACAATTTAGTGAGACTCCACGAATTCATCTTCGTCCCAGCTGGAATAGATACAAATGAGCGTCATACACATTACGTTATCGAAGCGCCTTGGAGTAGAATAGTTATAAGATTCGAATCTTACTTATGCGATTTCCCCTGAGCATGAAGCTATGACTCCGAGTACTCCTTATCACCACTACTCCCCTTCCTGCGAGAATTTCATCATACGCTCTGACCTATAACTGTCCGTTTACCACTACTTACGAGGATATTTAATGACATATGAGTAAACATATCAATATTACCCTTTCATTTCCTGTCGATCCATAGCTTAAGAGAATAAATTCACCCCATTGAAATTTGATGGATTCCTGTAAATTATTCTGATGGGGTGCGTCATGGAAAAGCAAGTCCTGAAATGATATTAAAAATATCAAATCCCAATTGCAAAAAATAGACATTTTCATGTGACAAAATACAGCTTTAAATAGTTAGAGATCACTCATGGATACGGGTAACTTTCTAATGCGATGTAAAATTGTTGTCATACGATATTACCTCCCTTACACCGTTCAGGCAAGATTAAGAATGTTTCGTTTTTATTATTGTCCTCTGATATCTGAGATGAGAAAGAGTCTGAATATTGCTGTTTTGTTTTAATGTAAACGGATCGAGGAAGTCGGTGACCTCGAGGTTCAAGTTCGGTGATTTAAAACTAGTGTACCAAGCGAGCATTTATAATTATATAGGCTAAACAACCCGTAAAAGCGCTCAACAGATCAAGTTGGCATTATTATACATTTGCGCGTTATGGACAGAGACAAAGGGTCAATTCAAGCTCGTATGTGCGGACAATGGGAATTTACCAATGTACTCAGTACCTACAAGTAAGAAAATTGAATGTATAATTTATTATATTTCTCTTCACTATGTGATTGAGCTCAACAGGTGGTCCGTTATGACGTGTCAATGGTAACAGTCTCCGGGTCCTTCTTAGAAGAATTTCATGACCTATGACGGGAACGCAAAAACATCATGTGGAGTTGTCTCGCATACACCATAAACTATGTATTCTAATGAACACCGCGAAAAGTGATCAGTGACACGTGTCCACGGGTACAAGCGTCCTCATTGTGACATCATAGGGATGTAATCGTGGTAAGCTACAAAAGAAAAAGTTTTCGACGTCAAATAGCGCGGAAAGTTACGGAGATACGATAAATTCGTATAGGAGCTTTACGGTAGATCTCGACACGAGGAATAGAACGCCACAACCCGCGTGCGCGTATGTCGCTTATGTCTCGAGATATCTCCGAATAACGTGACATCAATCATCGTTTAATTGCGGCGAAAGTTACTGTTGCGCGATAAAATTGTATAGGATCTTCATTGTACATCTATACGAGAGGAATACGACGCCGCAAGCCGCGAGTCTCTACCTGTCTTAGTTCCCAAGATATGGCCATCGGTATTTTACAGAAAATTCGACAAAAATCGGCCGTCAAAAAAAAATTGAAATTTTTTTTTACTCCAAAACAAAATTTGAACGCTCTAGGGGCATAACTAATAGTATAGGCTCTGGGGGGTTTCTGTGTACATCTCTCTTTTACAGCAAAACTTGATATTTTCCTGTTCTGTATGTTGAGACCCTTGGAAAAAGTTTGGGTAACACTCCCAGATCAAGTACGTTTTTTCTGCACAGCCTAATACATGATTACGCCTTGAAGCCAATCGGCCAAAATAGCAAATTTCAGTTTCCCTGGAATAATTCAAGATTAGACAGCATTAGATTCAAATGTAACATTTATTTATCATGTTTAGACATAACTAACACATTTTTGGTATGGTTCAATACCATAAACCTTCTTTTTCAGCAAAAAAATACGCTATTTAGCTAAATTTTGCCCAAAAATCACTTTCAGTTTAAAAGTCGCTCAAAATTCGATCACCCCTCATACACCCAATTTTGTAGATAAAGCAACCAAAATTGGTCAGAAGTTTCCTTATTAAGTCTTTTGATAACTCCATGCATCATATTTATGATTCAGGGTATTGTATAGTGACAGTGGGGTCAAATGTCAACAAAAGTTACCCCTACCCCCAAAAAGTGGCATCAACCAAATTTGGTTAAATTATATGTGTTGTAATTAAAAGTAAGTCTGATATGAAGTTGATTTTGGTGTCTATGTACGAGTTTTCGATACCAAGCTATTCATTGGAACCATAATCAACCCCTTTTGAGTTGACCTAATTTACATAAATTCAAAATGGCCGCCAAAAGCTTCAGGTTAAGACATCAGTCAAGAAGGACAAAGAAAGTAAGTGTTACAGTAAGTCAAATATAGTGTTTTGTGTGGACCTGTGGTGTTGCAATCATGAAATATCACTGCTTAATCATTGTACGTAGGCCTATACCTAGTCAAATTGATTAATTTGCATAAATCCAAGATGGCAGCGCCATGAACAGACAAAACTTACAATGGTTAATTACATGCACAGGCATGATTAATCGCGATTTTTAACGCAAACGCAAACAAAATTGTTTGAGTACAATCCATCCAGTGATAATATCTCTCAGAACTACTTAAGAAGGTGCTGCCATCTACTTTAAGGAATCTACAACATCTTGAAGCCATATGCATGAAGTGAAGTCATGTGGCTCTGTCAGTATGTCGGCACCTCTTCCCACTTCCCTTATATGCGTTGTAATTTTTACCTGTATCTGGCGAGATTCTGCTGGTGGACGTTTCGTCCCCGAGGCCCGCCACCTGTACAGACCTTTTGGTCTCTGATATATGTTAGCATTGTGGGAAGTTGATGCTGGGTCGACATCGGGCCTTACAGACTAGTCTTTTGTGTTAAATGCCGTCATTTTCATCTGACGACGATACAGCTCACCAATCCCCAGTGTACGAGTTGTCATAGCGATACAGCTCACCAATTACCAATATACGAGTTGTCAGAGCATTTCCATCATAGCTCTCCAGATTTGTATCTAATACCGCTTATGCCGGTGCTAGGGGCCGTGTGGTCGTATCATCCAAGTTGCCACATGAACAGGTACAATAAAAGCGTATCTGAGATACAACACATATCACGAATCGTTAGATTCTTGGTATGTGCTTTAGAATAGGTTAACCAGAAGACTACACTGTGAAGTCATGTGGCTCTGTCAGTATGTCGGCACCTCTTCCCACTTCCCTTATATGCGTTGTAATTTCAGGAAGCAGACATTTTGCTTTGGACCTGTTCTTTGTTCGCTTGTGGAGCTACCCATTCGTTCCATGGAAACTGTGTCTGTGCTTTGTCCGATGAAAGGGAAGAGTATGAGGAACAGCCCAAATAGGATTTCAGCAGCAATGTTCATACCATGATAATTTGTTCCTGATCCTTCTAATTGGTCAACATGCATATCCAATAGGCCTATGCCACGCAGGTGTTTGTAGTAGAAGTGGACCATCCGTGGTCCGAATGGGTCGTGTGAGGTGCAGCAACATCCACCAACACTAAGCTTAACGCTTCAACGCCCTGGTGAATTAGACCTGAAGCGATGATTTTCTAGATATTCCATGGAAATGACACTAATTCATCGAAATGCGGTGACGCCCGTCAACGCCTGTCGTTACGCCGTAACGCCTTAGCGCCATGATTTTGACAGATGAGAGAACAACAATAACAACATGGTTGACAGGTCAATCATTGCATTATCCCTCCTATACATCGTACCCACGCTGGGGGAGCCGCGTTGGGTGTGTTGCGTTGCTCTTGTCCAATCAGAAGCCCCCATTTGGGGCTGCGTCTATCATATTCGTTCTCGCCCGTTAGATGCATTCTCGGCTGGTCTTATCCACTCAAAAGCCATCCTTCGAGAAAGTTCAATGTTCGGTCATGCTCTTCCCGTTTCCCTTATATGTGTTGTAATTTTTACCTGTATATGGCGATATTCTGCTGGTGGATGTTTCTTCCCCGAGGCCCACCCCCTGTACAGATTGTACCACATGAACAGGTACAATAAAAGCGTACCTGAGATACAACACATATCACGAATCGTTAGATTCTTGGTATGTGCTTTAGAATAGGTTAACCAGAAGACTATTCTGTGAAGTCATGTGACGCAGTCAGTATGTCGGCACCTCTTCCCACTTCCCTTATATGTGTTGTAATTTGATATATGTTGGCATTGTGGGAAGTTGATGCTGGGTCAACATCGGGACTTACACACTAGTCTTTTGTGTTAAATGCCGTCATTTCATCTGACGACGATACAGCTCACTAATCCCCAGTGTACGAGTTGTCACAGCGACACAGCTCACCAATTACCAATATACGAGTTATCAGAGCATTTCCATCATAGCTCTCTAGATTTATATCTAATACCGCTTATGTCGGTGATAGGAGCCGTGTGATCATGTCATCCAAGTTGCCACATGAACAGATACAATAAAAGCGTACTTGGGGTACAACACATATCACGAATCGTTAGATTCTTGGTATTTGCTTTAGAATAGGTTAACTAGAAGACTATACTGTGAAGTCATGTGGCTCTGTCAGTATGTCGGCACCTCTTCCCACTTCCCATATATGTGTTGCAATGTTCGCTCTATTCCGTATGTTCTAATCCTCGCCCGGCATTCCAGAATATTGTTCAGGCAGCATGTCCTGAAACAGTTGTTTGCGCATTCTGATTGCATTTTCCATGGCCGCGGTGGGTGGTAGCCCCATATCCTCTTCCAAGCGGTATCAGTGTGAAGCATTCGTGGGAATATATTTGCTCTGCGGGGAATTTTCTGGGAAAACCCCCGTTCTATTCATTTCTGAGTAGTGGAGAAACAACGCCCGATGGTGGTGATAGCTCCCGTGGGGCAGAACTCTTGGAGTCTGAGCTTGGAGCTCAGAAGTGACATCGAACGCATGCGCATGCACCTGTGGTGCACCCTGTACCGTATAGCCCGTAGGGCATAATGGAAGTCACGTCATGCAGCGCATGCGTTGTCAAGTAGTAGTACAGGAAGAGAAGTTTCGGAGGTGCGCATGCTCGAGTAGTTGAGAAAGGGGCCATGTTCGATCTGGCTACCTGATGGTGTTACCTCTCCTGTAGGGTACAAACTACAGGAAGTGTGTGTATGTGTGCGTGCACGTGTGTGTGTGTGTGTGTAGGTGGGTGGGTGTATTGGTGTGTGTTTTTGTGTGCGAGTCTGATCGAGTACCATACTTAAACCTGACTGATAAGCCACAGTGATATATTTATCCGTATTCAAGCAATTTTCAACATACTATGCATCGAAAATAGTGGAAATTTAGTTCACCAACTCAAAAAAGAGGGCACCACTTACATGTCATAGGTCTTGCTTTTAAAGGCTTATTTCACTCAAATTATGTCTTATATAACGCTGTTAGAGAGCCAGAAGGTGACAAAGAGCAATCATGGAGATGTTAACGTTACATTAATCCGGTAGATACATGTACCAAGTATCTATCAATAAAAAATACTTCGGGAGTATAGCCTTCGTGACAAACAAAGGCCTATTGGATATGCATGTTGACCAATTAGAAGGATCAGGAAACAAATTATCATGGTATGAACATTGCTGCTGAAATTCTGTTTGGGTTGTTCCTCATACTCTTGCCTTTCATCGGAAAAGGCACAGAGACAGTTTCCATGGAACGAATGGGTATCTCCACAAGCAGAACAAGCAGGTCCAAAACAAAATATCTACTTCCTGAAATGCTCATGGCTTCAAGATGTTGTAGATTCCTTAAGGTAGATGGCAGCACCTTCAAAGTAGTTCTGAGAGAGATTAATTATCACTGGATGGACAATTTTGTTTGCGTTTGTGTTAAAAATCACGATTAATCATGCCTGTGTAAATAACCATTGTAAATTTTGTCTGTTCATGGCGCTGCCATCTTGAATTTATGCAAATTAATCAATTTGAATAGGCATAGGCCTACGTACAATGATTAAGCAGTGATATTTCATGATTGTAACACCACAGATCCATACAAAAAACTCTATTGGACTTACTGTAACACTTACTTTGTCTTTGTCCTTCTTGACTGATGTTTTAACCTGGAGCTTTTGGCGGCCATTTCGAATTAATGCAAATTAAGTCAACTCAAAAGGGGTTGATTATGGTTCCAATGAATAGCGTGGTATCAAAAACCCATACATAGACACCAAAACGAACTTCATATCAGAATTACTTTTAAAGTTAGACCAATTTAACCAAATTTGGTTAATGCCGCTTTTTGGGGGTAGGGGTAACTTTTGCCGACATTTAACCAAACTGTGACTATACAATACCCTGAATCATAAATATGATGCATGGAGTTATCAACAGACTTAATAAGGAAACTTCTGACCAATTTTGGTTGCTCTATCTACAAAATTGGGTGTATGAGGGGTGATCGAATTTTGAGCGACTTTTAAACTGAGAGTGATTTTTAGGCAAAATTTCTCTAAATAGCGCTTTTTTTTGCTGAAAAAGAAGGTTTATGATATTGAACCATGCTAAAAATGTGTTAGTTATGTCTAAACATGATAAATAAATGTTACATTTGAATCTAATTCTGTCTACCAGCGAATTATTATATGAAGATTTAATTTCAGCATTTTGGCCAATTGGCGTCAAGTCATAATCATGTATTGGGCTGTGCAGAAAAAAACGTACTTGATCTGGGAGTGTTACCCAAACTTTTTCCAAGGGCCTCAACATACAGAACAGGAAAATACCAAGTTTTGCTGTAAAAGAGAGATGTACACAGAACCCCCGACCAGAGCCAGGACTATAAGGGATTTACGCATTTTATGTAGCTGAAAAGGAATTTATTAGAATATGCCACGAGGTCACGGTCACTTACTCCGGCTTTGATGAATTGTGCGATAAAGATAAACGTATAACAAACTTGAATCATGTGCATTGTTCTGGAAAATATAGGTCAAATTGTATTGAAAGGTACATATTAATTTCATATAGTAGTATACAGTCAAACGACAGAGAGGGTGAGTGCGGACATAGTTCAAGTTGAGTGAGTTTGATTTCAACAGTAAGAATGTGCTGGTGATTAGTGTTTCAGATAAGCAGAAAAAACCATATCTAAATACGTTGAATTAATTGTGACGATTTCAATCAACGTCACAAAACATTGTTGCAGAAACTTATAAAACAGGGCTATTCCTCCCAAGCGCCTCCACTCAAAGTTTCTCAAATTTGGCGACACATATCGCATGCTGATAGCAAAATACGAACGTAGCGTGCAAGATCTATGGCGTTACGTTTCGTAATTTGTGTCTAATTCCTCTTAACCCGGGGCTAGGGGCCGTATGAACCCATGTGCTTCAAGATCCTCATGGTGCTCATATGAACAGTCACAATCAAAGCGTGACTGAGATACACCATTCTCTAGATAACGACTTTAGAACGATTATTATGGATTACGAATACTGATTAGCGATACGGATTTTTTTATATTTTTGGAACATCATGATGTCTTGTCGGCATCATTGAAAACTGTTGACCGCTTATCTCTTGCAGGAAACTAGCCTATGTTTATGTATACTATTATTGTCTTTTTTGAATTTGGTGTTAATACTGTTATTAGCCCACCATCACCAGATGGTGGGCTGTTCAAATCGCTTTTCGTCCGTCGTCCGTCGTCCATCCGTCGTCCGTCCGTAAACAATTCTTGTTATCGCGATTTCTCAGGAACTACTGCACGGATCTTTCTGAAATTTGGTACACAGGTTCCCCTTGGGGTCTAGTTGTGCAGATACCTTTTCTGGTCCGATTCGAAAATCCAATATGGCCACAGGGCGGCCATCTTGGATTTCCCCATGAAACCTTATCACGATTTCTCAGGAACTACTGCGCGGATCTTTCTGAAATTTGGTACACAGATTCCCCTTGGGGCCTAGTTGTGCAGATACCTTTTCTGGTCCGATTCGAAAATCCAATATGGCCACAAGGCGGCCATCTTGGATTTCCCTATGAAACCTTGTTATCGCGATTTCTCATGAACTATTGCATGGATCTTTCCCAAATTCGGTACACAGGTTCCCCTTGGGATCTAGTTGTGCAAGATACCTTTTCTGGTCCGATTCGAAAATCCAATATGGCCACCAGGCAGCCATCTTGGATTTCCCCATGAAACTTCGTTATTGTCATTTCTCAGGAAGTACTGCAAGGATCTTTCTGAAATTTGGTACACAGATTCCCCTTGGGGCCTAGTTGTGCAGATACCTTTTCTGGTCCGATTCGAAAATCCAATATGGCCACAGGGCGGCCATCTTGGATTTCCCCATGAAACCTTGTTATCGCGATTTCTCAGGAACTGCTGCACGGATCTTTCTGAAATTTGGTATACAGGTTCCCCTAGGGATCTAGATGTGCAGATACCTTTTCTGGTCCGATTCGAAAATCCAATATGGCCACAGGGCGGCCATCTTGGATTTCCCCATGAAACCTTGTTATCTCGATTTCTCCGGAACTACTGCACGGATCTTTCTCAAACTTGGTACACAGGTTCCCCTTAGGGTCTAGTTGTGCAAGACACCTTTTCTGGTCCGATTCGAAAATCCAATATGGCCACAGGGCGGCCATCTTGGATTTCCCCATGAAACCTTGTTATCGCGATTTCTCAGGAACTACTGCACGGATCTTTCTGAAATTTGATACACAGGTTCCCCTTGGGGTCTAGATGTGCAGATACCTTTTCTGGTCCGATTCGAAAATCCAATATGGCCACAGGGCGGCCATCTTGGATTTCCCCATGAAACCTTGTTATCACGATTTCTCAGGAACTACTGCGCGGATCTTTCTGAAATTTGGTACACAGATTCCCCTTGGGGCCTAGTTGTGCAGATACCTTTTCTGGTCCGATTCGAAAATCCAATATGGCCACAGGGCGGCCATCTTGGATTTCCCCATGAAACCTTGTTATCGCGATTTCTCAGGAACTACTGCACGGATCTTTCTGAAATTTGGTACACAGGTTCCCCTTGGGATCTAGATGTGCAGATACATTTTCTGGTCCGATTCGAAAATCCAATATGGCCACTGGGCGGCCATCTTGGATTTCCCCATGAAACCTTGTTATCACGATTTCTCAGGAACTACTGCGCGGATCTTTCTGAAATTTGGTACACAGATTCCCCTTGGGGCCTAGTTGTGCAGATACCTTTTTTGGTCCGATTCGAAAATCCAATATGGCCACAAGGCGGCCATCTTGGATTTCCCTATGAAACCTTGTTATCGCGATTTCTCAGGAACTACTGCATGGATCTTTCCCAAATTCGGTACACAGGTTGCCCTTGGGGTCTAGTTGTGCAAGATACCTTTTCTGGTCCGATTCGAAAATCCAATATGGCCACCAGGCAGCCATCTTGGATTTCTCCATGTAACTTCGTTATTGTCATTTCTCAGGAGGTACTGCATGGATCTTTCTCAAACTTGGTACACAGGTTCCCCTTAGGGTCTAGTTGTGCAAGACACCTTTTCTGGCCCGATTCGAAAATCCAATATGGCCCCAAAGCGGCCATATTAGATTTCCCCATGAAACCTTGTTATCGCGATTTCTCAGGAACTGCTGCATGGATCTTTCTCAAATTTGGAACACATGTTCCCCTTGGGGTCTAGTTGTGCAAGATACCTTTTCTGGTCCGATTCGAAAATCCAATATGGCCACCAGGCAGCCATCTTTGATTTCCTCATGAAACCTTGTCATCGCGGTTTCTCAGGAACTATTTCATGGATCTTTCTCAAATTTGGTACACAGGTTCCCCGTGTGATCTAGTTGTGCAAGATACCTTTTCTGGTCCGATTCGAAAATCCAATATGGCCACAAGGCAGCCATCTTGGATTTCCCCATGAAACTTTGTTATCGTGATTTCTCAGGAAGTACTGCATGGATATTTCTTAAATTTGGTACAGAGGTTCCCCTTGGGGTCTGGTCGCGCAAAATACCTTTTTCGGTCCGATTCGAAAATCCAATATGGCCACCAGGCGCCCATCTTGGATTTCCCATGAAACTTTATCGTGATTTCTCAAGAAGTAATGCATGGATCTTCCTTAAATTTGGTACACAGGTTTTTTGTGATCCAGTTGTGCAAGATACCTTTTTTGGTCCGATTCGAAAATCCGATATGGCCGCCAGGTGACCATCTTGAATTTTCCCTTGAAACATTATTATCGTCAATTCTCAGGAACTACTTCATGGATTCTTTCTGAAATTTGGTACACAGGTTCCACATGAGGCCTAGTTGTGCAAGATGCCTTTTTTGGTCCGATTCCAAAATCCAAGTTACTCTTGAAATTAATACGGTATTCCCGAGTTGTGATGTTGCATCACACGAGTCGGCGGATCAAACATTGGGACATATTCTATATAGTGACTATAGAGAATATCCATACCTTCACCTTCCATATCAAGGAGTTCAAATAATTCAGAATTAAAATATATTTCTTCAAATTTTAAATCAATTTTCTTAATCCGGTGAACTGTTTCGTCTGCCGACAGGTCGGCTACATGAAAGGACGTCACTCTTGTGACACAACGTTACAACTCGACAACTTTAGACTACTGCATGTTTCGATCCAAGGGAGATAATCAGGATTCAAAGACTTTCGAAGTTTCAACATTACTGCGCGGATCCCTCCAGTATTAAGTATTGTACCATGTTACTATTTTCGAGCATGGTATCTTAAAAGAGATATCTCAAACTAGCCCAGTAAACAGAACAGAATTAGCATTCGTTCCTAATTATAAAATCTTAAGTATGTTTCATAGCTCATGCCAAAGGGTCAAAGACAATTGTCTTCGCTTCCAGTACCCAATGATGACACGTGCAAAAAAATACTACAAAACGAAGACGAATGATCCCCCGGACATTCACTTTCAGACTGACTTTGCTCTTTTCTCTTGTACTATAACAACTGACATAAGTACAGTTTCTAGAAATCTTGGAACTCCTTAAACTTAGAAAGATGATGTCTTGGTGTTTTCCAGTGTCCCTTTTTTTTTATCTTTTTCGCTCAGATTCGAAATTCTGTAAACAAAATTACAAATCAATCATTTGTTCTTAGTAACAATG
Organism: Hanleya hanleyi; assembly: GCA_036873755.1. Lineage (NCBI taxonomy): Eukaryota > Metazoa > Mollusca > Polyplacophora > Lepidopleurida > Hanleyidae > Hanleya > Hanleya hanleyi. Next base: position 186,056 of record JAVTVY010050619.1, on the reverse strand, counting down.
GACAAAAAGATCCTCTTGTCATTAGCCTACAATTATCGGACAATGGTGAGCGCCAAGATCCTTCAGGATCTCTCGTATGGATATGGAATAGGTCTTTGGATTATGGACGCGGATATTCTTTAATGGACGACAGCTGAATTATGAATGACGGACTAGACGCTTGTATCGCAAATGTGTACAGTACGAGAGAATGTCATGCTCTATATTTCTTTCATTCAACATAAAGTTGACATTTTCACGGGGACAAAATCTTTCTCGTGGATGATTGCTGACACAGCACAGTTACAGGTGGATTGATTATAGGTAGTACGTCACCAATGACGTAGATTATGCTCGGGGGTTTAAGTATGATGAGCTTGCTCTTGTATTGATGTATACCGCTCTATGTCCGACTTCGAATAAACGGAAAATATATGGTTCGCAGATTTATAATATTTTGGTATTACATAGACACTCGTGAACATAGCGAACGTGATGAATGAGACCTGTCCACCGGTACAGGTGACATGATAGGACGTATTCATGGTAGGCTATAAAAGATGTCAGGTCACAAATTTGAATCATGTGAATTGTGCTGGAAAATACGAGTCAAACTGTATTGAATGGTATCTATTAATTCATACTGCAGGCTATAGACAAATGCCACATGTGTGCACTCCGTTCGCGGTGAGTGATTATGATTTTCTTATCCTTTTTTATTGCAACCAAGGGCGGACATTTGTTCCCAATGTGGAGAAAAATGTCGCCCAATCTCAAGCGTCATTTCGATTTATGTTTTAGCCATATTTCAGGATTGTCTCAACCATAGTTTAATGTATTCTTTATGGAGCGAAAGCTTACCTGTAAAATGACATCGCCACAGATTGGTACATGTTCGTATGAAACAGAGTTACCTTATATACACGGGATATAAATGACGTCACGACTGATATAATGTGGTGAAATCGCTAAAAAATGCAATGTCGGCAGACTTTCGCAATATGCAATTTTTCCAAGAAAAAGTATAGATATCAGCGATACAGAATTACGAATGACTAAATCGCTTTATATAGCAATTCATGATGAAATATGTTGAAATATGCAACGTTGCAGACAACAGAGAGAACACCATATAGGTCTGGTTGATATTGAATGCTTAAGTTCAAAGCCCACATTGCCTGTTAGTTCAGGGGCTCGGTCACATGTGCGGGCAGTCTTTGGTGACGTAATTAGTGACAATTTTCTTTGCTTAAGCCAAGGAGACTGTCGAGTTTTATAACCTGTTACATCGTATGAAGTAGAGAGTTTTCAGTATTCCTGTATACGCTAGTAGCTACTGAAAAGGAATTTACTAGAATATGCCAAGCCCGGTCACACACATACAAGATGTGACAACATAAACTGAATTTGTGAAAACTTTCAGCCTTGAAGGCGAATACAACTGACAGAATTGTAGGTAAGGGAATAGGTTTTACATGAAAATGTGGCATTCACTCATAGGTATTGCAAAATATTGAATAATTTCGTTGATTCGGCATAAAGTTGATATGTAAAATGGGAAATTTTTCTCGTTGCTCATTGCTGACACAGCACTGTTACAGGTGGATTGATTATAGGTAGTACGTCAGCAGGGACGTGTAGATTATGCTCGCGGGTATAAGAATTGCTCGCTATGATGGATTTTCCAAGGAACAGTATATATTATAACGTGTATATGAGAAAAGTGTAATGTAAAAGGCATGGTGTATACTACAAAAGTTCTTCGACGATATATTCATTTATAAACACGAAGATACATTAGCGCACATGTATACATACCGACGAAACGGGACAAGGCAGATTGTACACGAAGAATGAGAGGTATAGCTATTGTGTATTAGTAATATAGAATTATCGATGAACTAATCAATGAATTATAGGTAAATTACTAATATTAGAATAGCCCCTATAGAAGGAACTGTAAGTATGACTAGCTTTTTCTGATATTGATCCATACCGGTCGATGTCCGACTTAGGAATAAACGCAAAATATATGGTTCGCATATTTATAATATCGTTTCTAAAATATGCTATTTTCTCCGTTAGATGGGCACTCGTGAACACCGCGAAAAATGATCAATGACAGGTTTTCTCGGGTACAGGTGCCCTCGTCATATTGACCTATTCGTGGTAGGCTACAATAAAATAATGTCAGGGCGGCTTATAATGGTTACAAAGGTCATCTCGAGCTACTTATGACGTCACCTCGACCTACTAACCTAGTTACGAAGATCGTCTCGACCTACTTATGACGGCATAGTAACCTACTACCCTAATTATATAAGATCATCTCGACCTATTTATGACGATATGCTAACCTACTTTTGGCGACCTAGTGACCTACTTATGAGGTCATGGTGACCTACTTATGACCTAATCTACCTATGGCGACCTACTTATGAGGTCATGGTGACCTACTTATGACCCAACTTACTTATGGCGACCTAGTGACCTACTTATGACTTTTTTCTTATTTATTTTTGTTTTTTAAATGACCGAGTGACCTAGTGCTCCCTGGCCAGAACCTCCATTATCCTACTACTATTGTACACAAAACCTGAAGAAACTGGAATTAAAACAAAAATATAACCTCACCTACAGCTATGGTAATCGAAGCTGTGGCGAAAATGACCTGAAAAAACATTATGCCAGTGGACTGTCAAGATCACAGAGAGCTCGTACTGAAGATAGTATCGTTTGGAACCTTCACTACCACTTCCAGTGCGCAGATTTTTTTTTAACTTGTCAAAGGTTTATCATTGAGGTCACGAACCGTTGAGGTCACGAACAGATAAGAGCTCTCCTTCATTTCACGTTCGTGAGCCATTTCTTCCTGGTTGGTATATTCGATACATTGTCTCGTGTCATCATGTAAATATAACATATTCCGGTTCTGTACATGTATATTTGTTTTTCAACAGTCGTAAATGCTGTTACAACAAGCAAATATAGATCTCAGATGTCGGCATCTTCTCGGAATTGGGGCGGGGGGAGGGTGTTGTTGGGGCATAGGGTAATTATAACGTCCCCCCTCCTAAATTCAGAAAGGGAAGCCAAGGACCACATTGGCCTCCCAATAATTTCGCCTTAACCGCTTAGCCTCCATCACCACTTCGCTCAAAACTAACGCCTAACTGTTTATACGCAGGAAAGATAGACGTATCTACTGAACACTGAAATAGGAAACATACAAGAAGATTGTTGAACTCTGTTCCGAAGTTCAGCCTTGTTAATTCAATTTTTTTACGTTTCGGAAGAGTGAAAAATAGGACAAAAATGACTGAGAGGTATACCTTAATACTCTGAAAAAAAAGTTGTGTACAGAATTGCACATCTACAAAAAATGTGTACTTTTCCTACACAAATTGTGTATCACAGCTACACAGTGATTGTAGATGTTCAATTTATTTACAGTGTTGTAAATTTGGAGTGTACCGCAGTCTGGGGGTGAGGAGTGCCCCCGCACACCCCCCCCCCCCTATAAATTATCGCCATCGCTAAGGCTAAAGGGTTGAAACTTACCACACTATATCTTTGAGTCAAGCTCTGCAAGAAAATGTGAAAAATCCAAGATGGCCGCTATCATGACGTCACAGTGACGTGATTTCAAAAATAGCACTTTTTGACGATTTTTCGGTCATGATTTTCGATTTTTTTATTTTTTGTTTTCGCAAAAACTGCATGATAAGTTAGTAAATAATAATCTAATATGAAATAAAATAGGTTTTACCCACTTTTCCGTGCAGAAAAGCTAACATTTTGAAGAAATCTAACGAAAACATCACATTTCTGGTACCCCCACTTGGACATTCAGAAGGCACCTTGTATATATTCCAATGAACTGTTCATCTACATGAATAAAAAAATAAAAAAATAGAGTCTTTAGGCTATTATAAGTATCTATGTCTAACAGGCCTTGCATACAGAAATTCAGTCAAATATTCTGATTTGATAGGAATGGAACTGACTAAGGACTGCGCTGAATTGCTCACAGTAGGGCTGATTTCAATTGAACTAAATTATCAGCACTTCTTTTTACCAGCCAGATAAGTAGACCCTGTGAAAAACACTCATGGGGCATCAGCTCCATCAATATGCAATGCCTTGTCTAATGGTATAAGCATGCAAGCCCACTTAGTCTTCCCCTCCCCTAACAATATCAAATAAATCATGTAGGTAATATAGAAAGATTTTGATCAAGCTATGGAAATGCAGGAGTTCTACAACAGTATTGGAGTTGTCTAATCTGACATTCAGGGAATTGATCAATGGAATCGGAATTTTGTGATGTCATTTTTTCCAAATGTGAGCATAAATAAGCTATAATGGTATATTCACAGAGCTTTCCAAGTTATAATGATTATTCGTAGCATTGTGCAACTACTATTTTGAACATGAGGCACCCCTCAGCCCCTTAACAGTCCAGACAAAGATGTTTTATAGGTGTACGAGTATGGATGCTTAGTATAGAGTTATGGTATTTGTATACACTTTCGTATGAGCCACTGATTGAACCACTGATCGGCTTAATAAAGTTAATATCTAGCTTCACAGGTACTGCTTTGAAGAAAACAAGATGAGGGTTTTTCCATTTTTTTTCTTTCCTTTTGTCCAGACAAAATATAGCCATCTTTTCTGGCAAACCAATGTAGTAGTTTAATACAATTTGCATAAAACCAACAATGTTAATTCTTTGAGTTACCGTACATTCAACAATACTATTTCCTGCAAATAAAACCAAATATCAAACTTATATATGTTAACTTTTTGACTCCATGCTCCAGTACATAATTTTGGCAAAACGTTGAGAGAGAAATGTGTAAATACAACCAAAACAATTGAAAAAAAAATCTCAACCCTATCAGCCCTGGGTGATTTGAGGTGTACCGCAGACTGGCGGGGGGGAGTGCCTCCCCTTAAATATTTTTGCTATCCCTAAGACTAGCGGTGCTGAAAATTACCACACTATTTCTTTTGGTCAAGCTCTACCAGAAAATGTAAAAATAATCCAAGATGGCCGCCAGGATGACGTCACAGTGACGTCATTTTCAAAAATGGCATTTTTGTTCGATTTTTAAGTCAGATTTTTCGAATTTTTTTTTATTTAAGCATTTTCTTCGCAAAACTGCATGATAAATTATTAAATGATACTCTGATACGAAATAGAATACGTTTTACCCACTTTTCCATGCAGAAAAGCACAAATTTTGAAGAAATCTGAGGAAAACATCAATTTTCTGGTACCCCACTTGGCCGCCATTTTGAATTTTCGCATGATCTTCTGCTCGGGGGGTCATGCAAATAAGCTCAAAATGACGCCAATATGATAAGCTACAAAGTCACGGAGTATCAGCTCTCAATGTTTTGTGGTTTCGGAGACAGGAGCAAAAAAAACAATGGGGGTGGGGGTGGAAAGTTCCTCCCCCAGGCCAGGTAGGGTTAAGGGATGATACAGTGGCAAAAGAGTGAGGCAGTGACTGTGAAGCTAGAAATTTATTTTAATCGACCTTGGTAATCTTGTGACTAGGTGTCCACATCGCTAAGTTGGAAAAAACGGTTGACTCATGATATTAGCTGGTATGTAAACGGAGGGATTCTTTGTTATTTTTGTTTGGAAGCATGCTTACATGATCCCTCCACCCCCACCACCCGCCCCGTAATCTAATTTCCGGCACGCTGTACACATGGTATGGAATCTCATGTAGGGAACCCTTTGGAAATTCCTGGTAATGAACTGTTGCCACCTCTATATGCAAATGCGCGAAATCTGCATAACAAATTTGGGAAGAATCCGATAAGGGGTCCTCAAGTTATTGCCCGGAAACCAAATTTAGATTATGTTACCAGGTGGCCGGCGCCAAGTGTTAGCGCAAGTGGGTAAAACGCAATTCCAAGCGGCATTTCATGACATGGTATATAACCAAATTTGAAAAGAATCAGACGAGCGCTTCTCGAGCAAGTTATTGCCTGAAAATGAATTTCGGATTCTGCACCTGGTTTCCACCTGATGGCAACAGTGGGCGAAACGCAATCCCCAGCAACATGTCATCATGGCATATGCGTACAAATTTTGAGAAGAATCCGATGAGCGGTTCAATTTACTGCCCAGAAACAAACTACAAATGTTGCCACCAGGTGGGGCAACCTGCATGCGCAAGTGGGCGAAACGCAATCCCAAGCGACAGCGATGCAATTTCTTTGATAGGCACACAGAAGTTGGCGTATATAACACAATGCTATTCTATGGATAACAACTTCTTTATAGTTGTGGAACTGACGTTTCGTTGGAGATACTTCCAACTTTTTCAAAGCTAATGCATTAGCTTTGAAAAAGTTGGAAGTATCTCCAACGAAACGTCAGCTCCACAGCAATAAAGAAGTTGTTATCCATAGAATAGCATTGTATTATGATATATGCATACCAAATTTGAGAAGAATCCGATAAGTGGTTCTCAAGTTATTTCCTGGAAACGAATTTCAGATTTTGCCATCAGGTAGCGCTATTTGTATAGACGCAAGTGGAGGAACGGCAATCCCAATCGACACTTCATGGCGTGGCAGGCCTACTATATACATAACAAATTTGAGAAGAATCCATTGAACGGGTTCTCAAGTCATTTTGATTTTTGCCACTAGGTGGCGCCTCCTGTAAGCGCAAGTGAGCGAAACGCGACAGCTCATAGCATGCTATATGCATACTAAATTTGAAAAGAATCCGATAAGTGGTTCTCAAGTTATTGCCTGGAAACGAATATGAGATTTTGCCATCAGGTGACGCTACTTGTAGTCGCAAGTGAAGGAAAGGCAATCCCAATCGACACCTCATGGCATGGTAAATATGCATACCAAATTTGAGAAGAATCCATTGAACGGGTTCTCAAGTCATTTTGATTTTTGCCACTAGGTGGCGCCACCTGTAAGCGCAAGTGAGCGAAACGCGACAGCTCATAGCATGCTATATGCATACTAAATTTGAAAAGAATCCGATAAGTGGTTCTCAAGTTATTGCCTGGAAACGAATATGAGATTTTGCAATCAGGTGGCGCTACTTGTAGTCGCAAGTGGAGGAAAGGCAATCCCAATCGACACCTCATGGCATGGTAAATATGCATACCAAATTTGAGAAGAATCCGACCAGCGGTTCTCAGGTTATTGCCTGGAAACAAATTTGGATGGACAGACTGACGGACACAAAACAGCCGGACGGATAAGCGGAATCCCTCCTACATAAAGAAAATTGACGAGTATATATCCACATAACTGTGGAAAGTTTTTTGTAAAGTTGTGATTTTCTCCAAGAACGCCCCGCTACCGAGGGGAAAAAAGGATTCTGTTGCTGTCTTCTGTAATAATTTAAATCAATGAAATATCAAGAAAATTTTCAATCAGCCAATTATCATAATACTATAGGAAGATGCACTATTATTAAGCAAGGATGACAACCATATAGCTAGCGAATGGGTAGCTCAGAAACTCTGGCTGTGATATAGGGTAAGGGGGCGTGGCATTCCTATCACAGCTCAGATCGAGGGTAGGTTAAAATTTGGCGATAAAAACTGATGTTGCGAAAAGCGCCTTTTCGCTGACGAAAATAACGAAACGGGAGAGAAAAAATATGCCAATTTGATAGTTTGACCGACCTGAGCTTTGTCCATGTACCATCTATCATGACTGTTTTGATGCTGACAAAATGTGATCAAATGTGTGAGAAAAACCTCGATTGATTTTAACGTTTTCGCGCCTTTCTGACATCTTGTAAGGATATGACCTTCGCTATTTTTATCTCGTGACCTTTCTGATCACGTGAATGAACACACGTCGCTATTGGTTTATAACCGTCGATCTTGGGTCAATTTCTTGAACCCCATTCTGCGCATGTCCCTGTAAACTGTGGAGAAAGAAACATAACGGTTTTGTTGACAAAATCCGTGTTTGATGGCAGATTCCCTCGAATTAAAGGAGTCATTAGGTGGTTGTCATAGTGCTGGAGATGCCAAATCATATTTATTCGATAAAATGCTTTTTGTGCCTCTGTCTCAATTCCCCACTCCGTGTGCAGTTAAAGATCTCGAGCGACTGACGTCTTATTTAGTTATTTCCATTTCAGGCTCTATCAGTCATTCAGGCTAAGGAGTCAGATTCAGCAACAACAACCCAAAAAATAGACTCCTTAGCCGATGTTTTCGGGCTAGCGAATGGGCTATGTTACAGGTCTGCCAGATATTAGTCAATAAGTAAAGTTTTTTCAATGTCAGTTTTCAAACGCAGAGAAAAGATAATTAAGCAATCCAAATCATTAAACTTTATTCATGAAGCAATCAACAAATTCATATCAATAAGCATGTCTCAAACATTTGAGTTTAGTAAAAATATAAAATTCTTGGAACAGCCAATTACAATCGCAATACTTCGTCTTGATTACAATACAGGGATTTAGACAATGGAATGATTGTAGACAAAGCAAGCATATCAAAGTTGTGTTTTCATCCGGATCTACTGAGGGGTGGTTCGCCTTCACTCCAAAAGGGCACATCTATGGGAAAAGGGGCATATAGGGGGTTCGCTTCAGTTTAAAAAGGGCATTTATATGAGAAAACTATATAATATTTCCGAAAGGACCCCCGCCCCCTGCTAGTAGCACTCCCTATGAATTGGAGTGCATACATATTATGGAAAATCGACATCTTGGTAAAATTTGCTTAATATTTACACAAGGAATAAACAAAGGGTTAATGTAGATGCATTCAGCTATAGACATGTATTTCTCAGATTCGTATTATAAGACCTAAACCAGCCCTTCGAGATACTCAGACACATCCAAGGCAGTTTGACAACCAGGTCTCCCCATCACACTTTCTAATTTATTAAAGCTTTTGCTATATATCTTTTAAAATGTGTATTCAACCACTTCATTATTGTAAAAATAGACAATTATCAAAAGATAATCTATAAAGTCAGCTCAATTACCATTTGGCATACCTATGGCTCCGGAGCCTTTGTATGGTTGTGACCTGATAACACCAATCAATACCAAACTGGATATATTTGTTACATCAGGACTAGTTTGTGAATGCTTAAAAGGTTTTGATACCTTTCCTTTAATTCACAAAACTGACATTCATAAACAAATGAGAATTCATATAAACTGAGACTGAATGATGAACTAAGTATATAGCCCTCAAAACTCTCATCAACCGCCAAAATTTCAGCTACCAGATCGAAAAACTTGAATTTACACCTGATTTTCAGCCTACCAAAATTTTGGATTAAAGGTATACTCAGATCCTTTAACATAGGATATGGGCACTTATCTCTACTGACAGCAACTGGCAAGTACCCAGTTTTTGTGGCTATTTCATTTGAGAAAAAGATAAGCAGAGAAATTGAATTTTCACCATGTACTTGTTTAAGTTAGCATGTTCAGTGCACATTATTGACTCTCAAACCCTAAAACCCCATGGAAATCTGTGTTATTTCTTACATTCTCTAATTGAATCAAAAATTTATATAAAAAATAACATTGTCAAAATATCTTATATTTTGGATAAGCTTTTTTTTCAAGTAATACTTCACCGTAAGACTGTTATTTAGGGGCTTTAAAATCAACTATTCAGTGAGTGAAAAGTAACAAATCCCTTTAATATACAAAATATTGATAAAGTTTCAAATCAGATCCAACCAATTTACACAATGAATAAAATATATATTTATAGTAAACGAATACAAAACCAATTTCAAAAGCAGTGTGTAAACAGAACTATCATTCATGTCAAAACAAAAACGGAGATGCAATGTACATGTATACCATACTTGTATAACAAACAAAATTTGAAATTGAATATTCATATATCTTGAAGCAGGGTCTTGAAAATTAGAGAATAATTTTAAACATACTAGAATAAGGCAAGTAAAGTGAGAATACTCCAGTCTTTCATTTTTAAGGAGAATGATCACTCTCCCTCTCCATCACTCACCTAATTTTTCTCTAAGAAGAGTTATTGATCACTCTCCTGGGAAACGAAAATGTATTAGAGAGTAATACCAACAAGACTGAATCACTCTCGCAATGCATTATGATCGTGATCGCTCCTGCAGTACAAAAACTAGGAGAGTGATCAACAGCTCTCGTAAATTTTATGAACACGAGGCGACGTTTAGACCAACAATTTAGTATTTCATGAATTCAACAAATTTTTATAGAAACTCCAGTGCATCATGGGATATCTTCCAGTTTTAATGCACCTCATTGGTCAATTCAAATTTTCAAAAAGAAATCCATAAGTTTCATTGGTCCATGGAAAAAATGGGAAGAAACCCCAGCCAATCATAGAGTTGCTGTGAAGGTTCATTTGAAAAACTGATGAAAATACTCAGAATATTGTATTTATTAACATGGACACCTCAGGAGTGAAAACCACAACAAAGAGGAATGGAAATGAGAGTGTCGATGTGTAAGTGTAAACCTGAGATAATGTATGACTTATTAACTATAAACATATATGAGCACAAATTATGATTATCATTTTTCACCAAAGAATAAAAGAATGTCTTCCAATCATTTCGTCCCCTACATACAAACTCTAAAATTCATACACAAGCTGAGAGGAGCCGAGAGGCTTGTACTCGTGTATGGCAGGTGCTTTACAATAATTTGAAATCCTAAAATAACAACTTAGAAATAACAATAGTTTCAAATGCATTCAACTAAAAACAACATTCAAAGGATTTTGTTCTTGGATTGGCTAAGGCAGGTAAAATTGAACTTTTGTTATACAAACTTGTCAAGAACTATTGATATATCATTATCATGATCAGATCTATTGTGATTTAATTATAAGAGGGTTTACTCTATATACGGTACTAAGCTTATATCACATCCTTTCCAGAACTCCAATGCTCTAGCCCTTAATGTCAATTTCAGCCCTGGCACAGATGAACTGTTCCTTTTTGGCATTGTACAGTTCTCCCTGTATGATGTAAGGGCCCTGAAATGATCGAATAAATATACATGTAGTCAAGATAAGTTCACAAGATGACATAATTAAAATGAAAATAATCTAACATTCCAATTTCAAAAGGCAGCACAGGAAGTAACTTGTGAGATGATGAAAGCTATATGATGTATTAGGATCTGAATAAATTATACAATACAAATCAATCACTGTATTCAAAGTTTACTCTGTTGAAGATATATGAGGAGAGCACAGGGGAGCAAAACTCCCCTTTCACCGTGTCAGTCTGAAAATTTTCATCACCCAATATATGTACCACTGTGTACTTTCTCAAGGTTACTGAACATTTCCTTTCAAGAATCAATACCATGTACAGGAAGTATCATGACAAACAGAGATAACAGGAAGTATCATGACAAACACAGATAAAAATAGTATAAAATACCACATGGGCACATACAAGAAATTGTAATATGAGTTCCATGAAAATACAAATATCATTAACTTACCGATGGTAGTTCAGGAAGTTTGTAACTTGTATAGCTCATATGGATTTTTTCTATAAAATAATGAGAAACGGGTTAAAAATGGTGTAGATAAATATTCAGAATTTTATTTGAATAATTTCTTACAAGTGAATTAATACACAAATGCATCATGCTGGTAATCATGGTAATGTCAGTCATCTATTATGTGAAATAAGTACATGTAGCAGCTATCTCACAGTTCTTCATCCTAAACAGGCCAGGTGCTACCTTCCCTGTAGCCAGTTTCATTATCTTTATTATGAACAAACAGACATGCAAATATCATATAACAGCCTCAAGTTTTATTAGAAGTTTAATGGCCATTATTTCATATACTACTCAAGTGCGCCAACAAATTTTGGAAGAAAATACTGACAATATAGACTATTTAATGCAATTTAATACATGCACGGTGGTTCATGGATTAGACTAGATTATCGTCAGGACGAACATGACGAAGTTTATTTAAGGATACATATCCCCCGAAACAGTTTTATACACCGTTTAATAATTTGTCTTCTGTGGCAATAAATATTCAACTTAACAATTAATAATGTACATATTTTTTGAATGCGTATGTCCTGAGGAATTCACTCGTGTAATTTACATAACTTGCTACAACCGTGTAGAAAATATTCAAAATTTAAAAGAAAGAAACGAAAACAATAGCCTCTATTTTTCAAATGAAATTTCATGAAAACTATTCAACGTATTTCAAATTACCCTGATCAAGGACAACTAGAGCTGGCAAATAGTGTCTCAGTTTTTAAAATTTCTTCCTATTTCTATTTTATAGCATTTTAACTAAAACGAATTGACAAAATCTGATTATCTTACAATTTTCTACATTAGAAGTTAAATAATTAAGAAACTAAGCCGAACTTATAAAAACTGAGAAGCCATTTACTAGATCACAACGTAGATAATAGGCATGCCAAATTTCACAAGTGTAGCATGAATGCTTTTCAAGAAATAAGAGTTGAAAACTTGAATTTTGACCAAAAAATCAGTCGAAAACTGTCCGGCTAAGGAATAATTTTAATATTTCTCATGAATTCTGTTACAAAATACATATGGCAACCTGCGATAACCAACCTAGTCACCAACCTAATTATTTTAGATATCTTTGGTACAAAACGTATTCATTATAGTGATTTAAATCCGATTTAAACTTTGAAGACTGGCTAAAACTTGTTGGGCTGTTAAGTTTTCACTCCTGTGCTGATCACTGCACGGTGGGGGTCTGAGCAAAGCCCAGGCCACTCATTCCATTAATATGTCAGACAATTAGGCTGGTCAGTTAATTAGAGCACAATACACACTCGTGCAGTCATTACTGCCTCACAATACATGGTCGTAAAAAAGGTTAATCTGTTACCAGCGGCGTACCAGACCACTCAACCTAATATGTTTAGCTTATATTCCACATATTTTAGGAAATAAATTTAAATCCGGCCTACAATTGAACCACTTATTATTGGAAGTTTGATATCACTGAATACTGAATATTCAAATAATGAAAATAACACAAAAAGAATGACAAAATTTGACCCTCAGGGGGGACATGTATCCTTAAATATGGTTGAATCTGTCTAAACTGAGTCACACCGTACCTGAATGGACCGACAAACTTGAAACTTCAAAGAAACTCCTATGATTGGTTGGATTTTATTCCAGTTTTGTCCACTGGCCAATGACAATACCAGATTACAATTTAAAAATTTGAATTAACCAATCAGGTGCTACAAAAATGGAAAATATCCCTTGATGCACTGGAATTTCTATGAAGAATTCATTGCTATGGTAACCAATATTATATTCCAATCTCACTCCTTGGCCACAGGAGAGTTTGGTTATGACAGTTTTTATTGTATATGGAACAACAACTGTGAACATGGTGGTGAGGATGAAAATCAACTTACCGCCTTTTTTCATGGGACATTTCAAGGTAGGTTCATATTTTTTCCCTTCGGCACAATTTGCCTTCTCTTCGTCCTGTAGGATTGGTTCATCTGGTTGAAGGGGTAGAAATACCTTTAATACGACAGTTCCCTGGTCCCAATCACACGCTGGAAAAGAAATCACGGAACAGCTAGTATAGCCTTAAGACAGCATCATGTATTATAAACTGTTAAACTCAGAGCAAAATAGAATTTCCATGATCAAGGAAGAATATATCACAGTGAAAACTTTTAAAATCACTGTCAAATTAAGGAGAAAGTAAACAACACAGTCCAAAGAAAAGGCGAGTCAAAGAACAAAATGTTAGAACCCAGAGCAAAAGGCTAGGGCCACGAAAAGAAAATGTTAGAGACGAATGGAATTGCTCCAGTCAGCAACTAGGAAAGAATGTTAGTCAAATGAGAACATGTTAGTCAAAAGAAATTGATTTTGTAGGCCCTTTGTACCGAATGAAAAATCTTACCCCAAAAAATTGATCATAGAAAAATTTACCAGTCTTGTACAGGTGAACAAACATGCACAGGAACTCCAGATCAGCATACAACCTGCATCTCATAAATGATACTTACGAGCAGTGATATCCAAGGAGACACTTATAGGGCCTCTTGGAGCTAACTGTTTTGGTTTCCAGGACATGGTGAAATTGTGGCTGGCAGGACCTGTCAAAGAGTTAACACGTCTGATTTATAAATTATAATTCACCTCAATCCTATGGTCGATTAGGAGAATACTGATGCTGTCAGTGCTTGTTGTGACCCATCCGGTTTGGTTGCATGAAGAATAGTACTGTATTTATTGTATATCAGGTGTGACTGTGGATGATCAAACACAGTCACTGCATGAATGGTGGCTGGAATTTTTGTGCAAATGGTCAAACGAAACATGAAACTGCGCTATCGAAACCCCTCGGCTCTGAACCCCAGCTATTATAATGTAAGGGTGTCTCTACCAATTGATTGGCTTGTGGGAAGAAATATTTACCCCTGGTATTGTAAGTGTACTTTCTTTGAAAAAAAAAAATTGTCTAAGAGAATAAATCAATAAATCAGTCATCCAATCAATAAATAAATGTGATAGTATACTAACATGATATAGAAATAATATGCAAACTTAACATAGGAATTAGTGGATTTTGTTAGACAAGGGGCATAACTCTGCAAAATACTTTCTGACACGACTCATTTTCGATAGGCATCTAGTGTCATTTTCAAAACAGATTTGCAGGCATTCTTCGCATTGTGTAAGAGAATAAATCAATAAATCAGTCATCGTATCAATAAATAAATGTGATAGTATACAAACATGATATAGAAATTATATGCAAACTTAACATAGGAATTAGTGGATTTTATTAGACAAGGGGCATAACTCTGCAAAATGCTTTCTGACACGACTCATTTTCGATAGGCATCTAGTTCAGGTCAAGAGAAACAACTGTATCACGTTAGGATGTTGTATATGGAACAGTTCTGAAATTATCACAATAACAAATCATAAATGGATTTTTATTTGTAAAAAGGGGCATAACTCTGCAAAATATTGTCCGAGATGTCTCATTTTCGATAGGCTTCTGATTTACGTGAAGATAAATAGATGTAACAAGTTTGGTTGCCATGCATGAAACGGTTCTGTAGATATCGCGGTAACGGACGGACGGACGGACAGCCGTACATGATGACGACAATACCCCTAGGCCAAAGTTGGCCGAGGGGTAAAATAGACTAGGTACTTTCAGTTTGGAAAGTTCTAATCAATTTAGTTCTTTATTTATGTTCTAAAAAAAAATTGGAAGCTAGGCCATGACGTGCTTTTAAAAATTGTTATCGTACCACAGTTATTGAAATATCCACAGTCAGGGCATGGTGGTCCTTGAAGATGAAACTTTAGACCCGACTCTCTTATAAATCGTTCGACATCATCTGATTCCCCTGTGCAAAGGGAGATCATTCCAGCCAGAACTAAACATCCCAGGAGTTGCATCCCTTTCATCATTACTGCTACAGTACGCCAATAAAATGAGCACTATAGATGCGGAGACGATGCGCAGACGATGCGGAAACGATACGCGCACGATGCGGAAACGATCTCCGCACGATGCGCAAACGATCTCCGCACGATGCGCAAACGATCTCCGCACGATGCGAATAACGTGCGGAGTTCCCTCGGAGATCATGCGGGCATTTATAGACTGCCACTTCGCACGATGCGAATAGAATGCGTACAATTTATCATTGTCGTAAATTCGTAATTCCATCTGCAAACTGTGTGTTCTTTATAATATTTCTCAATAATCTTTCAGTCAAACACGAGATATGTGTCTGAATCTGAATTATTTTATGATTTTACGACCTCCGCCCCGCCCGGCTTCGGTCCTGGAGAAACTTTCAAACCAGTCGCAATAAAGAGGTGCGAAAACGTGCCCCGATGGCGATAGGTTTTATTGTAGCATGAACCGAATGTGCTGATTGAGAGTATTATTCGTAGATGAACCTAACTTGAAAAAATGATACTCGTAGTCCATATGATAACACCGAATTCAATGTTAGACAACCAGAATCTAATGCCGAAGTCTTTCGCGCCATTGCTTGTTTACTACAAAAACACAGCCAATGAAAACACGGGATCCCCGGAACTCCGCCCACTGTAAACAAATTAATGGGTCACAGACCAGCACGTGATTGCGGGAGAAGTTATTTGTTTCCAGTTTCTAAAGAATGTGGGAACAACCGAGTGTCATTAATGAAATATAGAAGCGGCTTCCCTGTCGGGATAAATATCGGAAGATTTAAAACATATTACTCAATTTATTGCAGAAATTAGATGAAATACTAGGACTGAATATTTCCGAATATTTACGTGTGTGTGAGACACAAACAATGTTCTAGATTTATACTGTCGACGAATAGGGATGTCTGTGTGTTTACTGATTATCCGTACGGCCGTAATAGTAACTTTTGCCATTTCCTTGTGGAATGTGCATAATTACAGAGCCACTTCACACAGAATACAAATATTTTAAATTTTGATTTTCATTAGAGGTAAATCCAGCGTGTCTGTCAGTTTCTTCTGTCTTCTTCTTGCCTACTTTTCTTTTCCCTCTGTTAACTTTTGAGCACTTATATCAATCAACTTCAAATTTTTGGGGGAAGATACCTGCTATATTTTTCACAGAGAAAGTGACCTTGCAGATTTTGAAACCACTGACATATATATTAATTCAAGAATATCTCCGTGCCATTTCCAGGAGCTACAGGTAAAAGGTGAAAAGATCATGTGATTGTTTTTTTTTGTTTGTTTGTTTTTTTCAGCTTTTTTTTGTGCCGATTCTGAAAGATGTTCATGTATATATACATTTCTTCAACAACTGAATTTGAGAGAGAGTGACCTTGCAGATTTTAAAACCACTGACATATATATATTAATTCAAGAATATCTTCGCGCCATTTCCAGGAGCTACAGGTAAAAGGTGAAAAGATCATGTGATTGTTTTCTTATTATCTTTTTGTTTGTGCCGATTCTGAAAGATGTTCATGTGTATATACATTTCTTCAACAACTGAATTTCACAGAGAGAGTGGCCTTGCAGATTTTAAAACCACTGACATATATATATATTAACTCAAGAATATCTCCGTGCCATTTCCAGGAGCTACAGGTGAAAGGTGAGAAGATCAGGTAATTGTTTTGGGGGTTTTTTTTAGCTTTTTTTTTTGTGTCGATCCACCTGGGGGAAAGTTGAAATTTCATATCCCGATAGTAATTCCTGCAACACCAAAACACCCATTATTTTTTTTCTCATATAAACATCGGTAGCCCCATTTGCTCAAATTTGACAGCAGCTCAGCTCCATAGTAAAGATGTCTCGCAATATTATTTAGTGTATTCTACACAGAAATATACTAACACTCTGAAAAAAATTAGATTGAAATTCAATCTGAATTGAAGATAATCAAATCAATCTGAGATTGAAATTTCCAGTCTATTAGATGGAATACATGCAATCGGAAAGATTTTGTTATGATTATATATTCCCCTTATATCTATGTTTTCTCTTCTCGCCGTGCATCATAATTGTTCGTTCATGTTTAGTCCCGAAGTGTATTGTATTGTTTAATGTAGTTCAATGTGCGAGGCGCAGTTATAAGCTCGTCTTAATGCGCTCCCACTTGCAAAAAAAATGCAATAAAGCATCGTTTAAACCAACGATTTTTCGCGGATTCCAATATATTGAATTTTCACTCTAATTGTTTTTGAGAGTAAAACAGTCGTGTGCACTCAGAAGAATATCACAATTGTGTTTATCACCTCTTAGGATCAGATCACCATGAAGATATGTGGTTTGCCCAACATATCGAGCTCTAAAAACTCATCATAGCCATTAAGCATTAGTTTACTGAGTTTTTGAATTGATTACTTAGAATTTTGTTTGATCGTCGCTATATAGCTGAAATATTGCTGAATGCGACGTTAAGCCTTAATTCTCTCTCTCTCTCTCATAGCCATTAAGCTCAGTCAATATTTGGATGGGTGACCGGGTGCTGTACTGGCTGGGCTGATCAGTGTCCAGGGTAATAGGAACTGTGAGCACTCTAGCGTTCTGGCACAAGGAGGCACCGACGTGATATGACTGAATCAAGGTTGAAAACAACATTAAACCCTACTACTCACCCACTCCAAAAAAGACTGGGAACACTAGGTCTAGACACAAGCAGGTTTATCTCCACTGACTAATGAACCCTTACAGGTATACGAAGTATCATCTAGAAACTGGATAATATTGGTAAGACTTCGCAATGATATTTTTCAGTATCGTGCCGGTATATGGCATGATTCTCAAATTGAAAATCTACATTTGATTGAAGGGATAGGTTTCAAAATGTTACAAATTTATCCAATCAAGAATCAACCTTATTTTCAAATATTGGCAGTTAGCAAAATATTCTGAACATTTTAAAATGTTTAGAATTTTTTTCTTATAATAATAAATGTCTGTAAGATATGTGTAATTAGTAATTGTGGTAAATGCCCATTGACAATATTTAAGCAAAAATTAGGTTTTCATAAACATTGAATCCCTACTCATATATGATTTTTTTTTCTATATTGACTATATGAGAACATCAGAATGCCAAAAAATGTCCAGTGGAATATCAGTGATATTCTTCTCGTACGGTATTGCAAAGTATCAACCAAATGCCTGTCCTGAAATCGTTTTTAGTCTGTTACAGCCCGGTTAGCAGGAAACTTGTGCATGTGAACCAAGGTAGTAAATGACTGCTCCCTTTCATACCAGCCAACAACTAGGTCACCACTGGATTTCCCAGTTTAGCATTTCTCACATCATATTTCCCCGTTCTGAAGTAGCTGGAATTATTTTCTCTGTCCCTTTATGTGTATCAATAATGTGCAGCATTCATTCATTAAACGGAAAGAGAGGAAGATATTTTGTTCTCATATTTTCGAGTGTCACTATAATTCGGTCAAGCCGACTCATCGTCAATCACTGACATGCTTTGCCCACCCTAACTCTGAACTTCGTCAAACTGGTACGGTAGACTCTTTTGAAGTTCTAGATTTCTTGGCTTTATTCCGTCCATGTAACTGTACATATAAAATGTATTTATTGCATTGTTGACACTTTCGATTGTATGCTTTTCTCTCTTGCCGGAAAACGGACTTGGTTATTTAGCGCACGATGTCCGCATGATGCGATCGGGAGCTAGCTTCGCTGCAGGAACAAGCTTTTCATGTTCGCGCACGATGCGAGGATCGTTTGCGCACGATGCGGAGATCGTACGCGCACGATGCGGAGATCGTTTGCGCACGATGCGGAGATCGTTTGCGCACGATACGTAAAGGGTTTGCGCACGATGCGAAGAGGATGTAGTGGTCATTTTATTGGTGTACTGTATCTTGACTGTAAATATAAATAAATAAGCAAATTCATTCATAAATAAGCAAATACTTACAAGTGGTTGATATCATCAGGGGCAAATACAGGCATTTTTCCATACTGCACTTAAACTAAGCCCAGCTCCAAAAAGAGCCCAAATTAGGTGGAGATTTAATTTGAAAATGAATTGGTGTACATGCTATGAAACTGTGAAATTTGACGTTTGTCCATCAATTCCACGTACAAAACATCTATGTATTTATCTATATTAGCTATATTTCCACACTATTTCAAATCCAAAAACTGGGTGCTCAAATTTAAAGGCTGTATTTGACCCTGATCATACTAATTCATGTTACAAGCATATCATGAATAATGACATAGCTACCTGGGTAGGGGTAATGATGGGGAGGAGGGGGGGGGAGAGATGACAGGGGAGAAACATGACTGTAGATCTACTTTACTTATTTAGGTTATACATGTATATAGATAATCCTCATGAATGCATGAACCAGACTTCCTGTTGTATGCTTAATGGAGCCTATATATTTCCAGCTTCAAGTATTCTATAGGGGCAGGCTACATGGGGGGAGGTTGAAATAAATAGGGTGGTGACATGACAATAATGTAAAATCTATATCAGTGGCGTCAGAAGTGGGGGCGGGGGAGGGGGGGATATCTTTGTGCCCCCCACTTTTCGGGACTTCTAACTGATCATGTCCCCACATAAAAATTGCAGATAGAGTGCCAGGATGTGTAGTGATGTGTTATAGGCCTGTTTTGTTTGTGTTCAACCAGGAAGTCAAATGGAGTCAGGCATATTGTTCAATATAGATGCGTGTTTATGCGAAACAAATGTGAAAAATAGAACCATCTATATAAATTGTGTTCAGATGTATTTCCGTGAAAAATCGTAAAATGCATCTCCGGCAACCTGAAACCCCGAAACTTCCGGGGCCTAGGCGTCCCCTGGTCCCTCGCCTGTCAGACAGTGAGGATCGCTTATTTTAGCTTTGTGTAAATGAATCAGCATCATATCGGTTCTAACGTTCCATAACGGTCATCGTTTTTTTATGTGTTTTCTTAGGCCATTGTCACTCGATTGGTTGTTTAGCATGACCTGCCCTCATCTATATTTTGAGAGCAAATATTTAAAATAGATGAGGGATTTACATTTTCGAGTAGAACTTACTCATTTTCTTCAAATTCGTATACAATTGGTTTGTAATTTAATAATTAATAATAAAAATTATCGCATCTAGCATGTGTATTTGAAAAACCAAGGTCACGCTAACAACCAATCAAGTGACAATGGCCTTATGTGTTAAATATAACTAGAAAGTAAAATGGATTCAGGCATGAAGTATGATTTTTTTCAATATCGAGGCTTTAAAACTGAAACAAACGTGAAAATAGAACCATAAATCTGCATATATTATGTTCGAATTTATTTCCCGAGATCTGGGACTTCGGAGCTTCCAGGGCATAGGCGGCCCCTGGACCCTCGCCTGTTGGACTGTGAGGATTTCCTTGTTTTATCTGTGCGAATGAATCGTATCGGTAGGCATATTGGTTTCCTTTCCAAGAACTAAAAGCCATCGTTTTGTATGTTTTAAATATAACTAGGAAGTCAAATGGATTCAGGCACGAGGTGCAATGTTTTCAATATCGATGCGTGCTTATAATTGCGAAAAAAATCGTGAAAATAGAACCATAATAAAAAGAGTAATATAACTGATATGTGCCATTAAATTGGACAGAAAAATTACTTCCTTCTCTCAGCTTTATTCCCCCCTTAAAAGTTAAAATCTTTCTGGTTCCAGATAGACCAACAGATGCATGTACCCTACTTTCGCTCGGACAATACGTTTCAGGTGACACCTGCCCTCTCCCATCCCATAAATTAAGACTGCAAAAATATATCTCGGCTAACAACCGTCAAATCAGCGTGTGATAACAACATCGATTCATCTAAAATCAGAGTCATGTTGCTGGACTATACGTGTAGTGGTAACAACGTCGACGACATCGATTCAGTGGTCATTCACCGGTGAATTTCAGCACAATTCCCGGTATATTGTGTTACACGTAGGCTGAGGAGAAATGATACCATCTGCTGATCATAATGTTGATTAGATCTAACTGGCACTGATCAACAGATTCCGGCGTATTCAACTTCAAGGGTTGATTTCCGCGAAATCAGCCCCACGCCATGCACCGGTTCCGAAATGTGTTGCTAAATTCCAATATTCTGTATCCGTACTATAAAGTAACTCTTACTTACCTGCTATGATACAAATGTGAGCACTATTCTGTTGGAGGGCGAGACAAACTTGTCAAAACTCCTGGAAATCGAAACAAGGAAATTATGAAACGAAACAAGGAAGTTTGTGTTGAGAAAGTTTGACAGCATGACAGCGGCTGCACCACGTGGGTGTCTCGATTGCTGATTGGCCGAAATATATATATTAGCCTATATTCGGGAACCCTAAAAAAGGTTTGTGAAATCCCTGATTTGGAGCACTGGGCTTTTCCCCCCAACTGTGTTGGACCCTAGCTAAATAATATATATCCCTCGTGAGGGCTATATATTATTTAGCTACATGGACTCCCTCCCCGCCAGTGGACTTAGTTTTAGTTGAACGTCGATAACTACAAAAGCTAGCGCAATAGAAGACTAAATATAAATGCGAAATTTTTGTAAATGTTCTCTGTAATTCCGGAAGTGAAGATCGAGTTGAAGGCCTCAATTACTAGTGGGCTTTTCATTCACTGTTCTGTTGAAGCCAAGTCAAAAAAACAAAAAAATACGTAACCTTCGACCATAGCCCGAAAACATCGGCTAAGGAGTCTATTTTTTTTTTTTTGGTTGTTGTTGCTGATAGGAATGCCACGTCCCCTTACCCTAAATTTACCTATCACAGCCAGAGTTTCTGGGTTACCTTCGACCAAAGCTAAATCTAATGTCCTAGATGAAACAAAGCTGTTTATGCATATCAGAAGCTCATAGCTTCTGGCATGATTAAATAGAATCTTTTATTACGCCTCAGAGTAGTTTGTTTTATAGCCGATTGGTCAATTGCCATGATCCCATAAATAGCACAGGGGCTTGGTGATGATCAAATATTAATTATGATATAATGGAGTAGGAGGAGAGTATATATATGAATATTAATATCATAAATTATAACTGACCATCAACAAGCCTCTGTGATAAATAGTTCGTATTAGACCAGCCACATATCACATACGAATAATCATGTGTTAACGTTACCATAGTGGAACGTGGAAGTGACGTACACCTGTAGCCTGCCCTTCAAGGCAACGGCACAAAGCCCACATGTTACAAAAAGAAGAGCTACGCGGTACCAATTTACATCCTCTTACCAGGGTGCTTTGCGCTACGCTGGGGGTATCTTTTGCAGGATTCCTGCAGAAACCAAGAACTGTTCTAACTGTTTTACTGGTCGCAAAACGTATATTTATCTTGAAATATACTTAACGGATATTCAGTGTGTTACAAAACGACAGTGTCACACAGTTTGAAGGCAGCTTTTTGACAAATTACCCCAGAACTATATGAGTAGTATAGTCACGGGATATCGGGCCCCATTGACCTTTGACCTCTGCGTGCACTTTATCCCATGATGCAAAACCAAAGGTCAGTGAGTGCAGGTGTACTGACTTGTTCTGGGCTGCGCAGGTATGTTATATGTGTGACGGCATGTATGACGTCACTTCTGGTAGGCGTAAATCGGGCGTGATAGCTGACCTACATCCAGATTAAAAATGCATATCTACTGACTTGTATCTGGGATTTTTCCATCATGTGGAGGTAACGTGATCAGAGGTCAATGAGCATGTACTGGGATCTGTATCTGGGATGCGCAAGTGTATGACGTCACTTCCGGTAGGCGTGAATCAGTCGTGATTCCTACATCTGGGTTAGGAATGCATGTACTGACCTGTTTTACATCCGGGTCTCGTATGATGTACTCCGTCCATTCATCTTTACATCCGGGCCTATACATGTACAGACTTGTTTTACATCCGGGTTCTTGTGACCTAAATGATAGGAATGCGTGTACAGACTTGTTTTACATCCGAGCACTTGTCATCCTTCGTGTGTTACAGGCAACTGTACTCCATCCATGCATCCTAATCGGCCGGGGACTTGGGGTACCTACGGTAGGCTGACCTACATCCGGGTTCTTGTGACCCACATCCGGGTCCTTTACATCCGGGTCTATATATGTACAGACTTGTACTGGGTCTTCGATATCTGGGTCATCCAGTGCATGATAGGAATGCGTGTACAGACTTGTTTTACAGCCGGGCACTTGTCCTCCTTCGTGTGGTACAGGCAATTTTACTCCATCATTCATCCTAATCGGCCGGGGACTTGGGGTACCTACGGTAGGCTGACCTACATCCGCGTTCTTGTGACCTACATCCGGGTACTATTACATCCGGGTTCTTGACGTCCGCGCCTACATACGGGTTCTTGTACATTCGGTACTTCTATGTTGGGTTATAAAAAGTCAGCAGTACGGCATTGCTTCATTCGATACCGGGATTTTCTACCCATTTGAGCTTAGCTGACCTGCCTGCCTGCCTGAATTCTATCAGATCTACCTGAGCCATGGATTCATCCGACCGAGCTAAGCTTCTGCAGCACCGTATCAAGATCATTGATGAGATGGAGCATGTGGCCGAACTATGTGATCTGCTGATGGTGGAAAGATAATCACTGAACACAGTGGTGAAGATATCATGGCGGAGAAGACCAGGACGCGACGAAACAGATGCCTGATTGACCTGATACCATGCCGTGGTCCGTTAGCATTTCAGGCCTTCCTGGAGGCACTGAGGAAGACGGGAAATGAAGGAATCGCGGCCCTACTTCAACCCGAGGAAACAGAAGATAAAATGTTACTCATAGATTTCACCGAAGATACAGCATCAGGTACCAAACGTGCCCACGAAGAGGCCGGTCCACCAGGTACCCCAGGACTAGCCCCAGGACTATCACCCTTATCACCACCTCAGGAAGCGGGGGCAGAGCCCATGATGACTGAAATTACTCAGCAGCAGGTGAATGATTTCATGAATTATATCACCCAGCATTTTGATATCATCCAGCAGGATCCGGCGCGGATACTCACTTGGTAACTTATGTAACTGTAACCTTGAAAGATGAACAAGTGCACTTGTTCAAACCACCTAAGCATACGTGTTCCTAAGCTATTCTGTGTTCAACAACATGATGCTGGTGCATATTCGCAGATGGTGGTTGAAGAAAGACACGTGGGATCCCTTACCTGAAGGTATCGCGCTGCAATTACCTGCGTGGCGGAAACTTCAAGACCTGACAGGGGAGATTTCTAAAGCCCTGCATGGCCAGGTGTATGAATATATCTATAGAGAGTGCATGGAAACCTACCGTCCATCGAGAATTCCACGTGAGATGATTGCGGACTTCATAACTCGGCGAGATAAAAATACAAGCGTCTAGTCCGTCAGATAAAGACAGAGAAGACTTCAAACAAGTGTTGTTGGCTTGAACATTACCACTACCATTCTATGTTCATTCTACCGTGTTGTAATAAATATTAGAAATTCAACTCTGTGTGTGTGTGTGTGTGTGTGTGTGTGTGTGTGTGTGTGTGTGATGGTGTGTGTGTGTGTGTGTGTGTGTGTGTGTTTCCCCCGGGCCCGGCCGCACGCCTGCGCGATGAAGTGCGCGGGTTATCCGGAAGTGTGCGGGATTGCATGTAATACATTTTTTTCTCAGTCCATTAAGACATGTCCCACATTGGACATTATGAATACACAAGACAGAGTTTTTATAAATCTCAATTTTTTATTCAGTGAACAATAACGTCAGAACAAACAAATTGCATTGAATAAATTAAGACAACCAGAGAAATGGGGCATGAACATTAAAACGAGAGGCAGCCCAGTCATATACGAGTACATGACGGTCTTCAGCTTGAGAATAATCATCAAACATCTGTACGATCGTTTGCATAGAATGTCCTCTACTCCTATGAGTGAGATAAAACACACAGTACTGTCCGCATACACTACTCAAGGGTCCTTGTAATCTTTTAGAATTCCAGCGCCAGACTGTACTAGATTCGTCAATGAACTGGGTCAAATCGGGATGAACAGGTGCAAGTCCGTAGGAATCATAGTATTCTCCTTGGCCCAGGGCGTCCACGTATACAGCCACCCGAGGGTCTGTATTCAGGATATAGGCCGCCGGAGTGGATGGCGTGGTCGAAAAGACATTACGTGGAAACGCACATCGAAAGTATGATGATGAGCTGCTCTGTATCCATGACTCTAGCTGGCGTAGTCACACAGGACATTTCTTTGCTGATCCACTGTGATGACGTTATCAAACTCGGTGTAGCAAATCACGTTAATGGTAGAGGGTAGAGCTACGGCGAAACGTAGTTCCAACCTTAAGTTTCCTTTCTTGAGCAAGGCCAGCTGATGATCGTGTTCCAAGGTAGGGGTGAGGTCGAAAGCAAACAAGGTGTACCCACGGCCAAAGTCTCGTCGACTGATGGTATTCATCCGGAATGTTTTGTCCTGTGGCTGTAAACAGGTTCAGGTAGCTCCGCACATATTGATTGTTACCAAAATCCGGTTGTAACGGACGGGATGGGATTTGATGGCCGGCCACGTGCAGTGCCACAAAGTTGATGTTGAAATATTGAATGTGGAACGGATTCTCAGCCCACTGTCCATTGAAACTGGTGTTGGTCACACACCCCAGTGTACGTCGTTTAGGTAGATCTCCTAGAAATAAATTTTCTCTATTGGCCATCATAGTACCCGCTGGCACAGAGAACACCTTGATCTGTATGCGACGGATGGGGTACAGGGTTGCTTTTTTCGATAAGACTTCCATGTGACTCACCAACATTCCTTGTTGCAAATCCACGGTACAGACATACAGGTCTGCTTCTTCTATGGTGATCTTGTAATTGGGGTTATCTCCGCCTGCCATTAAGACAAAGGTGGGTGAGGACCGGATCAAGTTGATCTTGATGGATACGCCGTTCATCAGGTAGCGTTCTTGCAGGAACAGGTCGGCGTGCAGTCGACCCATCATATCGGCGGAGTTGCTACCGGCTGTAAGCCTCTTGCGTGTCGTGAACCCTCCATTGGCAATGGTGGTCGCATCCATATTCCCGGGTGTATCCCTGTAGTACAGTGGGGCTGTCAAGTGTGTTTTTTCGCATCTTCTCCGTACGACAACAGCGTCTCGATGTAGGCTCGGTACGGGTACGTATTGGTGGACGTACTGATGAGTTTATCGTTCAGACTAATTTCGACCTGTTGGAACATAGAGTGCAGCCAGAGATTCACTGGGGCTACGGCCGCATCGTCCTGTCCTCTCCGTTGCCTTGCACCACTTTGGCTTTCACGTAAACGTACGTGTGGGGTAAATCCAGGTAGGCCGTATCTTTGTTTTCAATTGTAAATTCCAGCGGTCTCGTTCCCGTAAGGATAGCCAGGGGACGATGTTCTACCCAACGACCTTCGGCGACACTCGTCTGTGTGGGTGGAATAGTCCACAATTCCAATTCACTGTTGGTAGACGGACACGACTCGGAGTGGATGAATGCCATTATGCAAAGATGTCTCTCTTCTGAGGTGTGCGTCGTCGCTGGGTCGGTCGTCGACTGGTGCGTGGTCTCGGTGGTGCAGGTCTTTTATTCCCTACGGTGCGTTGTGCTTTGGCCACCAAGACGCCTCCCGCTTCTTGGGCTCGGCGTTTCAAGGCTTGTCGGGGTGCCGTACCACCCAAGACATCACCGGCGATTTGCAGTCCATTGCGTATCGCTTGTTTGCCGATTGCTTTTAGTCCACGCGTCACCAAGGGTAAGAGCGTTTTGACGATGCTCCCGAGCATGTTCCCCAGCACGTGACCTCGTTGCATGCGTGCACCGCTAAAGACCTGACCTCCACCTCCTGTTTGTTTCCTGTAATAGTCTGCATAGTTGGCCGTATGGCACTGGTAAGGCACGTACATTATACGAAGTGGGGAGAACGTGCTTGTCGGAAATGAAGTGTCAGCACTACTTTCCCTCGTTCGAATGCGACCGGGCATCCCGTGTCATCTTTTATATCCACTGTGATAGTGTTGATATCGGTCTGTCGTACGGGTAGGTAGAGTATGTGGTTGAAACTCTGGGTGACTTGATCGCCATACTTCTTTCTAATGGCGACCAACCGTAACAGAAGTGTGTTGACATCTCCGACAATGTGGTTGTCGACCACGCCCGAGTAGACGTAGAGTCCGTACATACTCACTTTCATATCCATCGTAATTTCGGCTCTGTCGGTGCTTGGACTCGCGTAGATCGGGTGAGGGAGACCTAGCATTTGCTGTAGGCTAGGACTAAGTTCGACACCCACGTTGGGGCTGAGGAGACAGGCCTTGTCGTTGTGTGCGTTGTAATCGAAATCCACGTGATTCTTGAAGGGAAAGGATTTGATGGATTTCGAAGTATTCGTGACCTTCCGTAGAGACTTATAATGCAACAGACTTCTCAGTCCTTGCATCGTATTGGCCTTCGGGTAGGGTCAGTCGGGTTACTTTTCCTTCGTAGGTCACCTCGTACCACACTTCATTGGATCGCACGTTGTACCACGAGTAAGGGTATTGGATATCCACTAGTCCACATTCCCAACGTCCAGGTAAATGCAACGGTTGCGGTAACTGGGTCACGTACTTGGCCAAAGTGTTGTCAGGAAACACATCGAGCGAACTGTTACTGGGCAACGTGAGGTAAAACGTGACGACTGAGCTTTCCTGCTGCTGCTCCCGGGTTTAATACTTCTCCCAGTCCTTGGGCGCTTGTATCCGGCGTCGTGATCGTCGCGGTGGCTTGCTACCCGTCTTAGATCTCGAATAGGGGTGCAAAAAACGTGCCTGCCGTGAGGGTGTTTTGGAGGGTGTCTCTGGTTCCCAAGAAGGTGGGAGTCGACTCGGCGATTGCATCCACAGCCAGCGTTGAGGATTCCCCACCAATTCTTGAGGGACGTGTGTGTCTTTCAACGCTTGAGCAAAGGCTTCCCAACCCGGTGGATTAGAGTGTTTGCGAGAACGTACCGTATCGTTGATCAGATCGGTGATATGGGACCCCGGGACCACTTGGTTTCGAATAAGCAATTCTCCCTGGTCGGCCCAGCCCATATCAGGATTCTGTTTCACGCGGTCCAACAATAAACGAGCCTTCGACTTGAACGCCTTAGGGACACTGGCCAACACTTCATCTTCGAGCTGAGGTGATGAGGATGGCGGTGGTGGTGGTGGTGGTGGTGTTGGACTACTACTACTACCTCTATATTGGTCCATAAACGTCTTGTACCGATTCAGGTTCTGGTGGTACAGTTGAATTTTCTCGTGATCGGGTAGTCGGCGTTGGAGTATGTTATTCATCTCTACATCGAGGGACTGGAGTTATTGCTCCGTGGCAGGAACCGGGTAGGGTGATTGCAAACTTTGTAACAGCCGAGGTTTCACCAGCATCATTTCGTATGTTCCATGTTAGGGACCCAGATGGACTCTACTAGTGGCCCCAGTACGGAATCTGCTAATGGCGCCAGTAGTTCACCGAGAAATCCACCTTTCTGTAACACTTGTTTCTTTTTCTTGACACTCCCTTTCTTCTTCACCAGCGTTCGTAGACCTGTCTTGTGCCGTTGCAATTTTCCTTTCCGCAGAAGACTGAGTGGAACATTCCCTTTTAACACAAGGTCAGGGTCTGCGCCACGTACAATGGTTCGAACCACCTCGGGTGGGGCCGTCTTCAATACACAGAGCGTCGGGGCGTACTTCCGTACTCGTGCAGACATCATGTACAACTAATGCTAGAACCCACAACCCTGCCCTTTTTATCTACCTACCCGCTGAATATTGAACAAAGACAATCATGATGTTGTATTAATCCTTTTATTATCACCAACATCAAACACACACCCCAGCTGGGGGAAACCACTGTGGGTGTATTGTTTTTTTTTTGCATGTACAAAAATCTTTCCGGGTCTTGTACACCATGTCTGAATGTCTTCTTATTTGGGCGTGTACACCGTCTGGAACTCTCCGGGAAATATCTTGTCCGCAATCGAAGTGCTGAGGGTGTCTCTTGTTTCAAGTCGATGAGTAGGTAACCGTGGGCCTCCTGGGTGGCTTCTTCAAAAGCTTCCCGTACAAACGCAGTGTTTTTAGAGTACATGTGTTTCGCCAGGTGCATAATTTGTGACGAGTCTCTGGGACTTTTGAACAACACGACATACTGGGCATTCAAACTGATGTTCCTGTGCTCTTTGTTCTTACTGAAGAGATTCTGGACGATGCAGATGATGCTCAGCCGGCGATGATGACTGCCTTTGGTAAAGAACCGAGTCACCCGACTATCCGCTTCGGCCATCAGATCATCCACGACCACTAAAGTGTCCGGAGCCAAGTCCTCCTCTGGGGGTAATCCTTCCACCAAGGTGAGTCCAGGTATCCGGGCCATATTTTCGTGCGCAGGCTGCCAAGCTCCATAACAGCAAAGGATGTGGGCCACGGGAGGAGAAATGAGCGCTGGTTCCCCGATGAGACGTTGAACGAAGTGTATTTTCCCCGAGCCGGTCGGTCCACGTGATTCTTGAAGGGAAAGGATTTGATGGGTTTCAGTATTCGAGACCTTCCGTAGAGACTTATAATGCAACAGACTTCTCAGTCTTTGCCTGAATTCATTGGGGGTATCATATTGGCCTTCGGGTAGGGTCAGTCGGGTTACTGTTCCTTCGTAGGCCACCTCGTACCACACTTCATTGGATCGCACGTTGTGCCACAAGTAAGGGTATTAGATATCCTCGAGTCCACATTCCCAACGTCCAGGTAAATGCAACGGTTGCGGTAACTGGGTCACGTACTTGGCCAAGGTGTTATCAGGAAACACATCGAGCGAACTGTTACTGGGCAATGTGAGGTAAAACATGACGACTGAGCTTTCCTGCTGCTGCTCCCGGGTTTAATACTTCTCCCAGCCCTTGGGCGCTTGTATCCGGCGTCTGGATCGTCGCGGTGGCTTGCTACCCGTCTTAGATCTCGAATAGGGGTGAAAAGAACGTGCCTGCCATGAGGGTGTTTTGGGGGGTGTCTCTGGTTCCCAAGAAGGTGGGAGTCGACTTGGCGATTGCATCCACAGCCAGCGTTGAGTATTCCCCACCAATTCTTGAGAGACGTGTGTGTCTTTCAACGCTTGAGCAAAGGCTTCTCAACCCGATGGATTAGAGTGTTTGCGAGAACGTACCGTATCGTTGATCAGATCGGTGATATGGCACCCCGGGACCACTTGGTTTCGAATAAGCAATTCTCCCTGGTCGGTCCAGCCCATATCAGGATTCTGTTTCACGCGGTCCAACAATAAATGAGCCTTGGTCTTGAACGCCTTAGGGACACTGGCCAACACTTCATCTTCGAGCTGAGGTGATGAGGATGGCGGTGGTGGTGGTGGTGGTGGTGTTGGACTACTACTACTACCTCTATATTCGTCCATAAACGTCTTGTACCGATTCAGGGTCTGATGGTACAGTTGAATTTTCTCGTGATTGAGTAGTCGACGTTGGAGTATGTTATTCATCTCTTCATCGAGGGACTGCAGTTGTTGCACCCTGGCAGGAACAGGGTAGGGTGATTGCAAACTTTGTAACAGCCGAGGTTCCACCACCATCATTTTTTTCGTATGTTCCATGTTAGCGACCCAAGATGGACCCTACTGGTAGCCCCAGTACGGAATCTGCTAATGGCGCGAGTAGTGCACCGAGAAATCCACCTTTCTGTAACACTTGTTTCTTTTTCTTGACACTCCCTTTCTTCTTCACCAGCGTTCATAGACCTGTCTTGTGCCGTTGCAATTTTCCTTTCTGCAGGGGACTGAGTGGAACATTCCCTTTTAACACAAGGTCAGGGTCTGCGCCACGTACAATGGTTCGAACCACCTCGGGTGGGGCCGTCTTCAATACACAGAGCGTCGGGGGGTGCTTCCGTACTCGTGCAGACATCATGTACAACTAATGCTAGAACCCACACCCCTGCCCTTTTTATCTACCTACTCGCTGAATATTGAATAACCACAGCCATGCTATTGTATTAATTTTTTTATTATCCTCAACATCAAACACACACCCCAGCTGGGGGAATCCACTGTGGGTGTATTATATTTTTATACAAACGTCTCTCCGGGTCTTGTACACCATGTCTGAATGTCTTCTTATTTGGGCGTGTACACCGTTCGGAACTCTCCGGGAAAAATCTGGGTCCGCAATCGAAGTGTTGTGGGTGTCCCTTGTTTCAAGTCGATGAGTAGGTAACCGTGGGCCTCCTGGGTGGCATCTTCAAAAGCTTCTCGAACAAACGCAGTGTTTTAGGGTACATCTGTTTCGCCAGGTGCATAATTTGTGATGTGTCTCTGGGGTTTTGACAACACCACATACTGGGCATTCAAGCTGATGTTCCTGTGGTCTTTGTTCTTACTGAAGAGATTCTGGACGATGTAGATGATGCTCAGCCGGCGATGATGACTGCGTTTGGTAAAGAGCCGGGTCACTCGACTATCCGTTTCGGCCATCAAATCATCCACGACCACTAAAGTGTCCGGGACCAAGTCCTCCTCTGGGGGTAATCCTTCCACCAAGGTGAGTCCAGGTATCCGGGCCATATTTTCGTACGCAGGCTGCCAAGCTCCATAACAGCAAAGGATGTGGCCACGGGAGGAGAAATGAGCGCTGGTTTCCCGATGAGACGTTGGACGAAGTGCGTTTTCCCCGAGCCGATCTGTCCAGCGATGAGACACGTGAAGGGATGGTGCCACCGTGGATCCATTTTCCACCACACTAGTTATTTGGTGTTTTGCGCCAAGCGTTCAGAGGCCCACCACTGTTGTCGTCGATCCCACCGGGGGTCGTAGTCCTGGGAGTACCGTTGCCGTGGTAATCTGAGAATACTGCCGACCGTGAGTACTGTTACACCTGTCACCGGATTGGGACCTCTTTCAGTCAAAGGTGTCGATGTCACTGGGGAGTGGACGATCTACGATGTACGATCGGTACACTATTCGTTCGAGTGTGTGTCGTAGGGCGTCTAGTAGGTACCGTAGAAGCCAGAGATTCCGTAGATGGCAGAGATTCCGTAGAAGGCAGGTTGGTGGTGGAGGTGTTGGTAGTGTTGTTGGGTGTCGGATGATAGACTTGACGTTGGGGTGACTGGATAGGTGATGGAGAGGAAAGATTGAGACAGGATAACAGGGTCGTCAAGTCGTAGAAGACACCTCCATACAAGACACCCAGAAGCGTTAGTAGACACACCACAGTACCGACATGTCCTTTTCGAGTGCGCAGCAGTAAGGGAAGTTGTGCTCTATCCATGGTACCACATCTAGACTGAACGCTGTAGGAGACGTGAGGTAGAATTTATAGCCGTTTCATATCACGGGCTGAGACCCAGGAATTAAACGAACTGGGCCAACCTTGCCATTTGATGAAATGATATGGGATGCCACGTCGACGTTCCGTTTTCAAAATCTCCTCTACCGTGTAGTAGTCTTTCTGTGTTTTTACGACCGGTTGTAAATCCGCTTCGTAAAACGTGCCTTGCAGTGTTTCTCCTTGTAGATCTTCCAGTTGATAGACGTGTGGGTTTCGGGGACTACGGCGAACGATGACAAAGTTCTCATAACTCCAGTTGGGTAAGTAACTTTTCTCAAATTGTCCTTTGACTTTACTGATCCGTACCACATCTCCGCGTTTGTAACGGAGTAAAGTGCTAGGTGCTTCAGGTGGTGAATACAGCGTACGGCGCACTTGATGTTCGTTGCGTTCCGTCACGTCGAGAGGAGCCCGCTGGATACTGCGATGATAGGCTCGATTGCACCCTCGGACCAGATGAGGTAGCACATCGATGTACCGTCGGGTGCTTTTGGCTGTAAAATACTTGTACACCCATCCTTTCAAGGTACGATTGAACCGTTCCACCACAGAGGCTTTGGTCTCGTTGTACGTATGGAAGAAAACACCTGTTTCTTGAGAAAGGTTTGAAAGTGTCGGTTGAGAAATTCTGTGCCTTCATCCGT
Organism: Hanleya hanleyi; assembly: GCA_036873755.1. Taxonomy (NCBI): domain Eukaryota; kingdom Metazoa; phylum Mollusca; class Polyplacophora; order Lepidopleurida; family Hanleyidae; genus Hanleya; species Hanleya hanleyi. The sequence continues at coordinate 152,561 of JAVTVY010050619.1, read as the reverse complement.
TTGCAAATACATGGGTTTGCGCCCGGTCTTGAAAATCTGCTGGAACGCCCGTACAAGATTCTCGCCTGTTTTGGTCCGGATCGGCACCACCCACGCGTACTTGGATAAAATATCGATACACGTCAAGATGTACCGATTCCCATCGTTGTGGGCAGCAAATCGACTGATATCCAACAAATCCGTTTGCCATTGTGCGTCTATTCCTTCTACGATGACTCGGTTACGGCGAAAATGTCGTCGGGCTGTTCGATGTAAGGTATAGGTGTTTTAACCATTCTCGAACTTCAGCTCGACTGATGCCTTCGGACTGGGAAGCTCGAGCGAGTGCTCCTAAAGCGCTATAAGCGGCTGGACTGACTGAGCTGTAATACAAATCTGTTAACACCTTGTTCACATGCTTGCCCTTTAGCGAGGTCTTCTGTGTTCGCTTCATGGTGACAAAATGATAATGGACCCGGAGAGTATAGTTTATTTATAAAGAGGTCTGATGTTCTACCACCGTTGTATATATCCTAGGTTGACTGAGTCTAGCCGGATAATCAATGGCGTCGTCGTCTGGCTCCGCTTCATTGCTAGAAATTTGTTCATTGGGTTTCACAAATGACCAGTCCAACTCTTCCTCCGTAAGCACTTGATCCACATCTGACACGGCATCTTCCAATGCAGACCATAGATCAGGATCCAGGGTAAAATGACCGCCTTTCAGACAGGTGAGTCGAGTAAAAAAGGAACCACGGAAAAAGTAGACCTGGTGACATAGGTGGATGAAGTCGCCGTCCAGTTCATCAAACAACACCCGTTTGAATTTGGTCCATCATTCTCGTGACAAAGAGACCTGCGACCTACACTTCGTTCGGTTATCGATGAGGTCCACTCGTTTGGGATACAACAATAAGGTGCAGCCAGGTGTAAGACATCGGGAAAGCACAGGGTTAGTTAGCTCTTCTTTAGTTTCATGGTGCAGTAAGACATCGACCTCGGGGAGTGCAGCTTTCAGGGCCAGCCATAGTGACGGACGAAGTGGGATATGGGGACCGCCACGCTGTTCCAACCGGGGGGAAAAAGAATCACCGCTACTGCGAACGTGTACACCGACTCCGACGTGCATGAAATCGACTTCGGGCTCTTTTCCCTGTAACAACCGTGTCAACACAGTCCAGCCTGATAGCGATAAAACAATTTTCAATTTTCACCTCCTGCGGTTCTTCTTGGACGAGTTCCAGGTGATCATCATTGGCGATCAGGGAGACGTTCCGTGTCAGCTGGAACAACGCAAGCTCTGTTCCGCAGACTGCCATGGTTGTAAATGAAAAGAGAAGTTTATCTATATAGTTTCCGTACTGTACTTTCGTGAAAGTCCGTGATCATTCGAAGAAAGAAAAGAAACGGCTAGAGAGGCCTGTCTATATAGTTTCCGTACATAGTTTATTTTTTCGTGAAAGTCCGTGATCATTCGGAGAAAGTTGAAGAAAGCCGAGCGTAAAAACTTAATTGTTTGGAGATTGGTCATGGCGGAATTGGAAAAAATGAGATTTGGAGATTGTCATAGATGTATTGTGATGGAGATTGGTCATGATCATAGAATATGGAGATTGACATAGGTGTGGGTCCTAGTGTTATATTTTGAATGTGCTATGTTAGAAGTCCTCTTTCGGAGGATTGGGTTGGCCCTTTTTACTCAAGGAGGGCTTGCCTGTCTGCCCAGGCTGACCCTTCACCGTTGTTGTTGGTACTGTTGTTGTTGTTGCGAGACTGGCTGGGGATGTTCCAAGACGTAGGCCGCCAACCAGTCTCGCCCGCTGCACCTCGTTAGCTGATGGAGTTCGGCCCAGGATAGCCCGGTGTTGTTGTTGTTTTCCCCGGCCATAGATGTTATTTCTGCCATCCAAAATGCCCGCACCTCTTCTTCGACTTCTTCTTGCTGTCTAAGAAGGCGGGAGCCCCGCTAAATGGCTCTATATCCCACCGAGCCATTGGTTGAATTATCGACTTTTCATTGATTCAAAATGCGCGCTTACAATTACGCCAGAATCCTACCAAGCTCAGTATAGGGAAATCGTAGGTTAAAATGAACTCCTATACAATAACCTAGGGTGATGTCGATTGGCTGTCTAAAAAGGTGGGAGCCCCACCGATTGGCTCTATGTCCGACCGACCCATTGGTTGAATTATCGATGGTTCAAATGCAGTCTGTGCATCTACAATTCTACCAAGCTCCCAATGGTAAAATGCCATGTTAAATGAATTCCCATACAGTAACATATACCACCGAATCATCACGGACTTTCACGCAGGTAAAGTCAATGAAAAAAAACTATAACGTGTACGGGCTAGGCTAATTATACCAAGAGGTATATGATTCAATGTTGCATTAATTCCTATACACGCACCGATTCATCACGGAAATATAAGGAATTAGGAACTGACTTCAGCCGGAATTAGGAACTGACTTCAGCCGAGTTGTGTTTTCACACTAGTGTTTTTTTTGGAGAAAAATGACATTTATCCATAACTTAACCTTGTGAATTTTGTAGAGGTCTACACTGAAGTTCTAAGGTTCAAGCCTACAGTTTTTTAGACATGTAACCTGTTTATTTAAAATTTTCTGGGCCTTTAACGCCATGACATCAGTAAAATTTGAGCTTTGAAACGCACAAAATAAAATAAAAATCACATTTATCCTGCCGTTAGCCTTCTGAATTTTGTAGAGCCACACACAACATCCCAAGGTATAAATGTAAAGTTGTTTTAGACACGGTCGTCCGTGTATTAAAAATTCAGCCCGCTTTGAACATCGCGGAGAAAGCACAGGCCATTTTGTCTGTCTGACCGAGACAGACTTTGGCGCAAAATGCTGCCTACGACGTCCGCGCGCACGCATCCGGGTCATCTGCGGTAGAGTATAAAACCCGGGCTCGCTCTCGTCTGCTACACACTCTCATTTCAACATGGCTAGAGTAAAGGAGACTCCACGTAAATCCATCAGCGGCAAGGCGCCCCGAATGTCCATTAAGAAGAAGAGCGCCCCAGCCACCGGAGATGTATACAAGCTTCCGCGGAAACCCGGAACCGTTGCCCTCCGTGAAATCAGACGTTATAGCAAGAACAGCACACTTATAATACCAAAGCTGCACTTTCAGCGTCTGGTTGGTGAAGTCGCCCAAGTTTTCAAGATACGATTCCAGAGCTCCGCCGTCATGGCTCTTCAACAGACTAGTGAATCTTACATGGTCGACCTTTTCGAAAGAGCCAACAGGAACGCCATGCACGCCAAACGTGTGATCATCAGACCCGAAGACATCCATCTGACTCTGAGGTAGAAGCAGCCGCAGCTACTGTATTATTCCAAAGTCCCTTTTCAGGGGCAACCCTATCTCACGAAAGAGGGACTTTCTAACTAAGCACAACTCAAAGCACATACATCCCCTTTCCCTGCATAGAGTGAACACTAACACACTAGTTGACTTTCTAATATTTATTAACAACACGGTAGGTTAAAATAATGGCTGTTCAATTTTTTTTATAATAGGATAGTCAATGAACAATGAATTAGAATGGACGTAATGTCTGTCTAGCTAGCCAACAACAACAAACAAGTCTTCAGACAAGAATTAGACAAGAATACAGTCGGTGTGTAAACAGGAACAAGAATGTACAAGGGTATAAGGTATCGAACACAGAATGTACAAGGGTAAATACAGTTCTCGTTTTAAGTATCAAATGTATAGAATATGTACAAGGGTATAAGGTGTTTGAATGTGTAGATCATTTTACAGTTCGCGTGTATCACAGTATTCTCTCACAAGTCCAGGTAGGTAGTACTGACTCCATCTGGAAGGACTTTCCGTTTCGGGTAGAAAAATGTGAAGGCATCCCGTTGTTGGATGTACGTCCGCATCTGGTGGTCGACGACTCGGAAACCTCTATTAGTGCCACTAGCACTGGCCTGGCTTTGCAGCACGTGCAGGTAGAGGGCTTTGTCGATGGCAGGGTCGCCCCGGTTGACCCCTTTGCAACTGAACTTGTTGTTTCCATCTCCACCGTAACAGTAGTACGTCTTGGACGACAGGGCGTTCATAGCATTACCACTCCACTCTAACTTGAATAGGCCTGGAGTCCGCATGTCGTACTGGTAATGGTCTTTTCTGAGTAGCCACTGGTCCCGTTCCGCCTCATACTGCGCGCATAGTTCTGGTTTGACGAGTGACTCTCAATCTGCATTAGAGACGGCCATGTAGGCAGAGTCCGTGTCCATCTCCATCAGTTGCCAGTCCGATGGATTGATATACACACCCATGAAATCATATAAAAATTGTAGCATGGTCTTCTTGGCTGATCTGACTTCATACGTATCATCATCGATGACATCGACGGACTGAAACAGTGGCGAGTTGATCTTTTTGCGCGCTTGTTTGGTAGTGCAGATATTCACGTTCATGTGCTTGTCTAGGTTGGTTACTGTTTTTCCATAGTAGCCATTGCCCGTCAGTTTCCACGATTCATCGATAATGGCTTTACTGGCATCTTTATCTCCTTGACGACGGGCAGACGTTATGGTGTTGGCATTTCCCGCAAAACAGGCGTTGGGTACATACTGAATGGCTTGGTAGACTCGCGTCACTTGGAGCCCGTGACTCATATACCAGTGTAGCAGAGGGGTACCCAGCAAGATTTTCTCTCCCCACATACTTCTAATCAGCATCCGACGAAGTTGTTTAAGTACTTCATGCTCCTCGCCAAAGGCGCCCATGGTCTCACCAATGTCGTCCCGACTCACCAGCGTGTTCTTAAAGATGGGAGGTCACTGGGCAAATAGTGGTTTCAGAGTGTCGGGCACATGGAGGTCGCATTCTACAAAGCCGGAGAAGTCCCCGGAACGAACGGCGTCGAGAATATGTGGCAAGGTCAGGAGTCGCCGGCGACTGAGGGGGTACTCGCGTGCTTGACGGAAGTCGCGTAAGGGTTGTACGACCTGGCACATGGCCACAGTTCACATTCCCACAGTTCGATGAGTTATTACCCAAACTCTTTCACGTAATCGCCATTCTCCACCACTTGTGCCCGCAGTTCTTCTGCCGATTTCCCACGTCGTTCGTTGAAACGTTCAACGCTGAAGTTACATTGGTTACCGTGCCAGTAACACCCGCAAAACTGGAATACGGTAGGTGTTCCATGTACAAGGGCAAACCCATCGACGGGGAGTCGCCGATCTCCTATCCGCTTCTCTGTGGCGTTGGTTTGATGTCGTAGAGAAATACCCCGTCGATGGGCTTCCCAAACCAACCACTGGTCAGCAAGATGTTTGTACGGCGTACGTTGAGGTATAAAATGTTGGCCTTCCGCCAACCAGCGCGTATAATGACCACTTGGCATGGGTTGGGCGAGGGACAGCGCATTGGCATCGAATCCAATGATTTTGTCACAGGGTTTCCCACCTGGAAGGGATTTGACGTCCTTCTCGTGGTCGCGATGAAAAATCAGTCTGTGGCCCACCGACGATGTTCTGCTTTAAACAATCATACATGTCCTCGTCTTTTTGTTGAATGAGCGAAAAGTAGGTAGGACAATCTTGAAAGAGATGGCGAAGCGCAAGACCCGGTAAACTCAAACACTCCTTGAATATGTCGACGTGCATTTGATGGCGGAACAGTTGGACCATTTTCTCGGTCGCTTCGAGGAATGGAACCACATCTAAGTTGTTATACCACACCAGGAAATCTCGCAAGGTCTGCATGTGTTGGTCGTTCCATACCTGCTGTAGTTCACGGTACGTTTCTTCAGAACATTCCACTTGCTTGAGATCGTGGAAGAAAGCGTCCCGGGGTGTAAACTGTGTTTCCTCCAAGCGGTCGATTGTCGACATATACGTGTAAGGGAACTTCCCTTTGGTTTGTGCACAGTCATAGGCCTTCACCCACTGATCATAGCTATAATTGGGAGCTGAGTAGTTACGTACATCCAAGAAATGGAGTGATGCGGTGGTCACGGCCATGTGATTATTGACCTTTTTGATGACGGACTTGATGGTATTGGACTGGGCCAAGTAAGGGTAGAGAAATTCCTTCACCATGCTGAGATCGTATCGACCCGAATTGAAGCCGAGCACAGGTAACTGGCCTAGGTATTGTAGGAAGCAGGCTTTCAATTTCTCCGCGTACGGCTTAGGTAAGGGTACATCCGGCGGTTGAATGTCCTGCCCGCTGTGCTCCGGCTCCGACTCCGACTCCGACTCTTCATCATCGCTGAACGATACACCGGGTGTAGGAATACGATCGTCGAGTTGGTCCAGTACGTCCTCGAACTTGGGCACCAATAATTCTGTACTGGCCGCACTGACTTCCTCTAAATACACCGTCATACGGGTAATCAAGTCATGGGAGTCCCCCGACGACACGAAACAGACGGGTGCAGCGTCATAGCCCGGAACGTTGCTGGAAATGCTGACACTCAGAGGAATATGGCGCTGTGTCCACTGTGTTTTCGCCGAGGTCGCTTCCATGTGTTCCAAAATCGCTTCGAAATCGTAGCACGCCCGGTAAGGAAAATAGCGGTCCTCTTCCGGTATCACAATCCCTTCATCAGCCGGTTCCTCGAATACGGTGAGCGTATTATGGTACACACCACCAGGAAATTTCCGCTTCACAGTGTTGTCACAAATCTTCTCGTGGGAGTGTAGATGGTTGGACTGTTTGAACACACGGTGACATTGAGAACAACTGTAGGACTGGGTATACAGGCTCATATCGTGGATCAGGGAAAAATGATTCACCCCACCGTCGTCGAAGATATTGACTTTCATGGTAGAGGCATACCGTTCTGTTGAGCGATGAACCAATTCAGCCACAAATGTGTCTTCGTCCTCCTCTTCTTCCCGTATCAAACGGTATACAAAGATATTGATGTTGAACAGTGATTCCACGACATCCAAATACTTGAACGGTACACCACGGAACTGCCGCGCGTCCATGTCTTGTGCCTCTAGATACTCTTCCCAATAGCAGTTGGCCACTCTATCACAAGCTTTGGGATTACACTTATCCAAATGAACGGCCAAACACCGAAACAGACATTTCTGGTCTTTGTAGGGGCCATGTTTGCTGCTCGTTAACGCATACTTGCCTTTTCGATGGGCCAGCCAAGGCGGTAGAATGACAGGGCACCGATGGGATGATCTCTCAATTTGGTCACGAAAAATGTAACGTTGGTAACCATTTCCACAATCCATAGGTGTTGGGACGTTGCAACCGCGCCCATTTCAAAGGATCCAATGTAGTGAGTTGCTCGATGAGTGGTTCCAGTGACGCACGAATGGTGATGCTGAAGGGTTGATCAAACACATAGGTATTATTGCTGGGATAAAAATTCCGCAGTTGATCCGTCTCTTTGTGCCGTAAGATGTAACCGAATGTCATATTCAACTTGAAAGCTGTAACTTGGTCTGTAAAAATGTTTTCGGCATAGGTAGGAAGATACGTGAGGTCCTGTAGTCGAAAATTATGCAAGTCCAGTATGGGCCGATTGCGGTGAAAACAACGGCGTATCGTGTTCCAATGGCGCCGATAAATCTCACTCACAGGGTCGTCTTCGGGCAATGCATCAGCCGGAGGCACAGCTGGATCCCCTGGAAAGTCTTGTTCTTCTCTCATATTGTCACGTCTCAGAGGAGATTTTGAACGATCACGTCGTCTCATGGTATAGCTCCTCGTCAGGTACACAGGTAGATCTGGTAGAATTCAGGCAGTCAGATAGATAGGCTCAAATAGGTAGAAAATTCCCGGTATCGAATGAAGCAATGCCGTATTGCTGACTTTTTATAACCCAACATAGAAGTACCCGGATGTACAAGAACTCGTATGTAGGCGCGGACGTCAAGAACCCGTCAATGTACCCAGTGCCTGTAACCCACGAAGGAGGACAAGTGCCCGGCTGTAAAACAAGTCTGTACACGCATTCCTATCATTTAGGTCACAAGAACCCGGATGTAAAACAAGTCTGTACATGTATATACCCGGATGTAAAGATGAATGGACGGAGTACATCATACGAGACCCGGATGTCTAACCCGTTTCAGGTCAGTACATGCATTCCTAACCCGGATGTAGTTCAGCTATCACGACCGATTCACGCCTACCGGAAGTGACGTCATACACTTGCGCATCCTAACCCCAGATACAGGTCAGTACATGCTCATTTACCTCTGATCACGTGACCTGCACATGATGGAAAAACCCAAGATACAAGTCAGTACATGCATTCAATCAAGAACCTGGATGTAGGTCAGCTATCACGCCCGATTCACGCCTACCGGCAGTGACGTCATTCATGACGTCACACATATAACATACCTGCGCAGCACAGAACAAGTCAATACACTTGCACTCATTGTCCTTTGGTGGTGCATCATGGGATAAAGTGCACTCAGAGGTCAAAGGTCAATGGGGCACAATATCCCGTGACTATACTACTTACATGTTGCGGAAATATATATCGGTGAATCGCGGCTGATATTAATTCGCCCAGTTAGGCGGTCGTCATGTTCGTTTACTGTGGCAACAGAATTCCGGCAAAGTCCATGAAACCGTTACAGCGCTAAATGGAAAGGCGCCAAGCAGAACGTAATGAATTCCTGGTAGATAGCGTGACCAATTTATGACTTAATTTGTGACGTTGCGCCTTAGCGTTTGCTTTTAACCCATAGACGTTGTGAGCATGCGCGACTCACAAAGCCTATTTCGTATCAGGTCAGAAAATGTGAATCAGTTAAACTGTCTTAAGAAACAAACCGCATTTATTCGTTTTTGTCGTCGCTTTTTCGACTTAAACAAAGGCTCTTCGGCATAATAAAATCGTTAGGATTTTTATTTGAGGGGGCATACGAACTATTTACATGGTCAGTGTGGGAAATTCTTATCACCTGGCCGATAAGAATTCTCCACACTGACCATGTAAATAGTTCGTACGTATGCCCCCTCAAACAAACATCATAACTGATAATCTTCTCTTTTCTGGTTTAGGCCTATATATACATGCAGTGTTCGACTTCGGTATGCGAACACTTTAATTCCTGTTAAATGTTTATCTTTGTCATACCGTTTTCTGTTTGTAAAATATTTTGTACAATAAACATGATTGATTGGTTGATTTACTGACTGAGTGTAAAACCTGGTTTAGGCCTATATAGACTAATATCCGTCGTATTGTATCCCAGATCCGATAACGGCCTCACAGACGTCACATTCTACCACACCCCATACTTTACCAAATAACATTATTACATTTAAAGAAGGAAGCCCAGGTGGCATCTAATTCCATTAGATGCTACCTCACAACTGATTCGGTGTGGATTATATGACGTCATAATTTTCTTCGCGTGTCCAGTAGTACTCGCTCAGAAGGGTAATATGTTTGAAATGGATATCAAAATGTATCATCTGCCTGTATCTTCTTGTACATCCTGTTGCCGTACATCATGGAGCCAATTAAAGTTGGAGAAACTGTTTTATTTCCGTGGAGATTTATTCAAAGTTGTTGATGTGATTAAACCTTTTTGGACGCATGATAGGTGCAAATGGATGACTGGAGAATTTCACATGTATTCTAAAACCAAGGTTCACGCTTGCATCATTTTGATCGTTAATGGCGTTTTAGCACGCCCCAAAAGCTGTCATACTGTGGACTCTCCAATCCGTGTCGATTTCTGGTCTTTACGCGACTTGCAGGTGTTGCTTGCTCCGATTAATTGGCGGGCCAAAGCATTTTTCTTTTCAGGAAACATCTGAACATTGTGCCTACGGCCTTCGTGACCAAACTTAGACTCATCCTATTGAAGCGCGATCTATTCTAGGTGTTTTACCGCAGTAAACAAGGAATTATTTCTTAATTGATACCATAAGTCTACATCGTGACTTGATGTGTCATCAAACGACAGCTGAGGTTGTCACATGTTGAGAACATTCATCTACAGTTCTTCAGCTCAAATAAAAACCAACGGGAAGTTTGTTATTTAGTTTCTTATAAACCTGTGGTATGGGGAAGTTACGTTGACTTTCCTGATTTATTCACCGAGAGGGGAGATTTACTAGCATACAGGCGTCGCCTTCCAGATTTCCGACAGTGCGGCAAATAGAAACAAAACTGATTGTACATTCCGAATTAAATTGATAAATATTCTACAAGCGCGGCCGAGCCAGAGGAGGATCACTATGACACCCCCCCCCCCCCCGCCCCCTTCCCTCTCTCTCTCTCTCTCAAGCATACACCCAATAATTGTGACTGAAATGTACGAAGTGCCTTGATTCTGAAAATTCAAAATATTCCGGGGGCCGAGTCTGGTTCAATTCTGGACCATCGACAGCCCGGAAGTATTGATCCCTTGCGGGACATTAAAAATGAACTGTTTCACGTGCGGTGAATCTACACACTTCCTTGTTGGGTGTAGGGCCTATACACACTGGTATTCGCTATATTTCGTTGCTAATTTACAAAGATCTACACGAACCTTTCACATGGTTGAGTGGTACACATAGCTCAGAAATATTAGCGGTGAATTACTATCGAAGTAATTTCATTGAATTTGCTGATTGGCATTCTGTTTTAGCTCTTGTGACATGGTTTTATTGTGAAATATTCTACCTCTTTCAAGCTTCTCGGCCCGTCAGCTTTTCATGGTCATGATTCCTATTCATCGCCCAAAAAGGATGATGGCTCAGGTCGTCACAATTTGAGGGTGATGGCCTACAATTTGCACTCATTGCTGATCATCCTTTAAGGTCATGGCCATCACCCTTTATTATTATGGTGGAATAAGGTGATAGCTTTATCTGATCACCTTTTTGGGGGGATACTGTCATCACCTTTTTTTTCTGGAAGTGTAAATTAAGTTTTCAAACTTTGCTGCACCGTTGACACGATCGCCATAGTCGCGGTAAACAAGTGATCCGATTGTTCAATATACACAGGATGTTGCGTCAGGCCTACTGATTGACTGAAAGATACATTCGCATTTCCCATGATCCAATCTCATGTTCCAGGGCTACATGTATCTAGGATTATCTGGGATAGTTATATCCTTGGTTCTAGCGAGGATGATGAAAAGAGGCTTCGAACAGCAGAAGGGACAGTGGAAAATATTAAGTTCTAAGAAGGCGAGTGAGGTGGCTGTCTTTCAAGGCGTTTTGTCACAAACTTCGCATTATATTCCAGAATCTAGGCTCTGATATTGAAGAAATAGTGCATTTTATGTTAAAAACGCCAAAGGAACACATGTAGGCCTACAGTTTGGAACATTCTTGCAGTCACTCCAGAAAACACGTTTGGAAGAATTATTTCTAATACATTCATTAGAAAAAATGCTATAGTGTTTTCTTGCTTAATGAAAGTACGTACAGTCTCAAAGATCCTGGAAATTTGGTTAAAGTTTACTCTGACATGTATGAGGACTTGAATGATGCAAGACTACGAGATACAAGCAAAACTGTGCATTGAATGATCATGACAATTCCAAATAATGCCTAAATATAATAGCTGCAGCACTATAGTGGACCAATGGGGACGTGCACAATATCAACTATACTATAAGATTCTATGATTGCTACTTCCTGTTTCTCCATTTAGGTCTATTTAACCTATCAAATTACAGAACCAGCACTCCCAGTTTATCTTTTGGCCCTATTTTGGCCTCACATCGGAAAAATGTATGTATTAAACAGCAGATTCATTAGTCAACAAAATCGTGGCATTGAAGCCCCAGAATATTTATTATTTAAATAGTCCGATAAATTAAGAAATGATGTTTTCATAGGCGTGCTCAATGGTTATTCTACGCACGGTTAGTGTGGGAAAGTTTATATTTATGGGGAATTTATCAACTTAACCACACTAACCGTGCGTAAAATAACCATTGTGCACGTCTATGAAAACATTATTTCTATTCTATTGCAGTACCCAAACTGATTATCAACAAAGATTATAATGAAAAGATGAAAACATATTTTAAACTTGAACAACATTTCTCCCCTTTCTTGAAAAAAACTCCCGTCTCGGTTGGCATCGTGCCAATGTCAGTGGACAAGTTTATGTGGTCTCTCAAATTGGGAGTGATACTGTCAGCTGTGTGGAAATTATGTGGATATGTCTATTTTTGTCGCTTTGTTGATCAATTTCACGATGGAAACAACAGTTAAACTTGAGAAAGAAACTTCATCTTGCAATTTATTTGTTTGTTGTATTCAATTGTTACTTGTATGAAAGCAGACGTCCCTTTCTTCATTCGACTTGTGAAATGGAATCTCCCAATCAACACCTGCTCTTGACGGGTGTTGATTTCACATAACTGTGTTAAAACGTGTAATAACTACACGGTTATCACGATGTTATTGACACAAGTGTTATAGAATGTCACTTTTATATGAGTACAGCTCACATATTCAATTTTAGAACTAGGCAGGTTGACCTGCTTCTAAACGCAGGGTAACTAGCGTAACATTCACAATTGATGGTCAGTCTATAACAGTTAAGCGTTAAATGATGCACCATATACAAAGGGAGGTATCGGTGTTTGCTGCTCAGTCCTAAATTTGTGACGTCACAGGGGGACCATCTTCAACTTTCAGCTGGAATAATTTTTTCCCCAACTTCAATACTGATTTGAAGATTTTCTATCAGTGTGTGTATATATGTCTTCCTAGCATCTCATTCGTATAGCAGCTGTGTGGAACCTTTGGGTAGCTTAGGTATGAAAATTGTCAAAACATTCTGACGAATGCCTCCTGGCAATTATTACAGAACGTTAGGCGGTATCACCTGAATGAATGAAAATCGAGAGCCAAGACCTCCCAAGAGGAATATTATATTTGGCTAATTTTGAGTCCATTTCCATAAATCTGGTGATTAACCACCATGCCTTAATTTAAAATGACGCTTATTTGAGGTCATTCATAAATCACGCTTTTTCAGGTTGTTCATATAATAGGCATCATTCCTTGCCCAATGTGCAATTTTTTTAATACCAAGGGATCTCACATCAAGGTGTAACACCTTACGCTTATTTCGAATCTATTTGCATTATGTTCAGCTTAAAATATGATGGTTTATTGCAAACTAACGGACATGTGAGGTCATCTAAAAATCACACTTTTTTATGTTGCTCATAAAGGCATTATTCTTAGATCACTAAGCCGATTGATCAAACCCGAGGGATCTCTATCATAGCCTAACAGCTTAAGCCCAAATTGAATCTATTTACATATTCCAAAGATCAACATGTGATGGTCAAATTCAACATGACTGCCATTTGGGATCATCTGAGAATCATACTTTTTCATGTTGCTCTTATAGTTCCTGGCATTTTTCTCCGAAACTCGGAGCTCGGAAGCTGGAGATCATAAACGATAAGTACAGAAGTAATCAAAGTACTTAAAGTACTGATGTCGGGTTTACTTGAATTGTATTCACTGTGGCGTTTAAGATATAGTAATATAGAAATGCATAGATAATTGGAAGCATAAGCTGTGATAACTTACTTTGTTTTGAGTGGCAAATAATATTATGTTTGCCGATGCAAAGTCTATACTGTTCCAAAGAAACTCCCATTTTGTTATATGCAGTAGTTTACTGTGTATGGTTCAAATTTTTTCTTTCAGTTCAATACCTGTTTCAACACCTGTTTCAAACTCCTGTTTTCAATACCTGTTTCAACTCCCGTTTTCAGCAAAATAGATCAACTCAAGATTGCTTCAGCCCCTGTCGGTGTGCTATCACTCCCCACACAGTCAGGTTGTTGACGCACAACTTTGATTATCAGATAATTACGAATTTGTCTACATTATAGAGAAGTAAGCTTTTGAAAAGAACTCATCTGTGATAAATAATAAACTTAACCACAATCACTGCTCAAGGACGAACTGCCTGATCTGAACAACGATAGATCTGATCAACATCAGGTGTGGAGAATGGACCGTGGAGAATGACCCTTCCCGCCGTAACAAATGATATCGGATAAAATAGAATGGAAAGGCAAATTTTAAAAGAAATTGGAAAGATCAACTTTACTGCGATAATGTTCACATTATCAAGTTAAATGCACAAGCCAGACAGAAGACAGAAGAACGATACTTTTTTTATGAATGTTGTAAGGGGCATCAAATGAGAACAGTCTCCGGGCAGGAGATCAAAACTACACATGTGCAGAAGAAAAAAGAAAAACTGAAGAGTGATACTAATGCAACACTACAACACTATGATATACCGATACTATGACGTTAATGATATATGCAAGAAGACGCGGTACTAGTTCAAATGGTACATTTTGAAGAGTTAGAATGTCAGAGAATTTCCGAATTTATTGTTTCTGCTGATCCACACATACAGCAAAGTCAATTCTTGTCGCGTATCATTCCAGTTGGATGTGTCTCTCGTTTGCGTACGATGCGAATGTGTCTAAGTAGGCTATCGTGTCGTGAGTAAGTTTTGTCACAAATCCAGCAGGTGTTTGACGGTACACTCGGGTGACCAAGGCATGTGTCTATTATAAGGGTTTGTCGATGTCCACCGTGCTCTTCTTCAAATTTAACGACATAGACAGGTTCAAGGTCTGTCCGGCTTTGGTGGGGTACAATGTCTTCTTTTCGTTCGTCTTCCAACGGCGAATATGGACTTTATCCTTTAGGTCCAGTGACGTCACACTGCCTTTATACATATATTTCGAACTGTGTATGCACTTTCCAATGCTTGATTCAAGCTTAAGGTGTGTATACTTTGAGTATACACAGACTCACTGTTCCAATGTGCATGTTTCACCAAAATCTTGGAGACAGTGAGCCTGTGTTGAAACTCAAAGTATACACACCTTAAGCTTGAATCAAGCATTGGAAAGTGCATACACAGTTTGAAATATATGTATAAAGGCAGTGTGACGTCACTGGACCTAAATATGATTGCAACAGACCACCATAGAATACCATGCTTTATTTGCAGTTTACTCTGTGAAATAAAGTCGTAAAAAATTACAATAAATTCTTTCCGACACTGTTCACAATGGTCTTTTATTTGAAGGAAACTATACTTGAGGGTTTACAATCACTTTAAAGTGATCGTAAACCCTCAAGTAAAGTTTCGATCAGATGTAAGACCATTGCGAACAGTGTAGGAAAATATTTATTTTAATTTTTTACGATTTTATCACACAGAGTAAACTGCAATTAAAGCATGGTATTCTATGGTGGTCTGTTGCAATCATATTTAGGTCCAGTGACGTCACACTGCCTTGATACATATATTTCAGACTTTGTATGCACTTTCCAATGCTTGACTCAAGTTTAAGGTATGTATACTTTGAGTTTCAACACAGACTCACTGTCCCAATGTGCATGTTTCACCAAAATCTGGGAGATGGTGACTCATGAGTGTCAAGTCAATTTGAATCTTGCATTTAGTTTCCCCGATTTTGGAACATGCACATTGGAACAGTGAGTCTGTGTTGAAACTCAAAGTATACATACCTTAAACTTGAATCAAGCATTGGAAAGTGCATACAAAGTTTGAAATATATGTATTAAGGCAGTGTGACGTCACTGGACCTAAATATGATTGCAACAGACCACCATAGAATACCATGCTTTAATTGCAGTTTACTCTGTGTGATAAAATCGTAAAAAATTAAAATAAATATTTTCCGACACTGTTCGCAATGGTCTTTCATTCGATCGAAACTTTACTTGAGGGTTTACGATCACTTTAAAGAATAATTATTGGGTGATTCTACAGAATGTGACCCATTTCGTGTCCCAAGATTTCAAGAGAAATAAAACAAATTTTCTTTGAAATTTTCCGTTAGGTTTTTGCACCTAAATTGATTGCAAGTTAGTGTACATACACATTTCGTCCGTTTTTGTCAAAATTGTTACATTTTGTAACTCGTATTTCGATCGGTTTACTTGCAATACCCACTAAATCGCTTGTCCCAAGCTAATTCTCACCGATTTCGTAAGCAGTATGCAGTATTTTAATTAGCAATAATCGCCGACAGACTGGATATTTAATGATGGAAATTGGTTGAAATTTAATGATTTGTTGCAAAAATTGCAGAAGGCGTAGTAAAATTTGAACTTTTTTTCGATTTTCTAATTGTCCCCCAAAACGTGTCTTTACCGTCACGATAGATTTGTGAAGTGTGTGCGAGGAAGGGAGAGAACTTTTCCTCATGATCACGTGGCCTTTTAGCAGACGACCATATCGAAATTCGGAGAGGAAGGCGGTTGTTCCTGTGGTTTTATACTTTGACGTGTAGTTTGGGGTAAGTTGTTCGGGTCCTAGCGTATGTAATTAATTTGTCTTTACCGTACGCTTGTTGGACACCTTAAATAATTGATGAATGATCTGGTTTTTGTTTCACTGCTTACACTTATTAATGAATTCGGTTCAGACACCCTTGGTCTGCGTGGTCAGCCATGTGTTCTCCACACAGATGCATTTAAACAAAAAAATGTCGTTACCGTCACGTGTCTTTACCGTCACAATCTAGGATATTTTCTGTTACGGTAAAGACATGTTAGTGACGGTAAAGACATATGCTTTGTTTTTAATAACTTCGAACTATCAACTGTTAATATTTTAGAGAGTTGCAAATTTTCGCAAGCTAATCTTTCATTTTCGGAGTTTTTTATATAGAAAAAAAAGAAATTAAAACGACGATTTAGCTCTTTTAACATAATAGTTGTTCAGTGACCGCCCCATTTTTTCTGCGCATGCGCAGTGAGGCGCCAGAGCGGCATAATCACCTTTATATACTACTCACGTGCAGTTAAAGCAGCATTTGGCTCTATAGTGGATCCAGTTTCTGCATAATCACAATAGGTTGTCTTTACCGCCACACCAGAACGTGCGAATCTTTACCGTCACGATATCAATTATAGTCTCAAAAGCGCAATTTCGACTTAACTTTTTCAAATTCTGTGTTGGGATGAATCGTAGTCGAATGTTAAACATATTTAAGTTCCACGAAGCCATGGAAAGCTATACAACTGGCATAAAACGACAATGGCGTCTGTCACACTTATGGCAAATTTCCTAATGGGAGTTGTTCGAGCGGAAGATACATTTGAAAATGCATTTATATCTTGCATCAGCATATGTAACAAAAAAGGCATCGTCCGTATTTTACTGTTAAAGTACATTATTTACTTTTGTTAAAATAAATATATATATTCCACAAAACAAAGTTCGTGACGGTAAAGACACGCTTGATGGAGCTGTTGGGAATAATTTGTAAAATAAATTACTATAAAGCGAAATGAACACTGCCTGATGTTACAGACATGGCCTGACATATATATTTTAACATTTACAAAAGTTTGAAATACTTTCGAGATACAAAATTTTGGATATTTCTAAATGTCCAAATGGGTCACATTTCATAGAATTACCCTATTATGCATTTTCCACATTCCACCGCCCATTAATCCGTCGTTCATCACTTTTTGAATATATTTCTTGTTTCATTTGACCCGTGCCGCTTTCCGCTTTGGCTACCAAGACGCCCCCCGCCTTTTGCTGAGGTTACAATGAAGCAAGACAAAAGATTTTCATAGCGACCTGGACAGGAGTTTAGCATCACATTTGATTGCCAGCCTTTGTGCACGCTTAGTGCCCCTGTCTTAAGGTTAGAATATTTAATGACTGACAATTGTGTTACCGACTCGAAGTCGGATCTGGACAGTGAAGCTGTCCAAGCTATTGATACTAGGGTCAGATCCGACATTCACTACTCAGCCGTCGTCCTTAAAAGTATATTGCTTTATTAGTACTAGCGCATGATAACTTGAATGTGGGTGTGCCGGCGCCAAGCCTCAGTGACAACTTGTCCACCCAGCAGAATCCACGCAGTCCTGGATCAGTTGCTTGATCTGTATTTCCCAAACAGTTCAGCAATTTGGGTGAATCGTCAGCTACAATAACGACCGAACACGTATGGATAACAGTCCTTTCCACGTGTGTTTGTATACCAACATTTGACGGACGACCATTTCAATGTTGTCCAATTGCAGAGCAGAACAATGCTTTCCAAGTGCGTGTGTATATCAGTGCGGCATGAGGGACAACAGCTGTCAATCTCAGACCGTCAACATGGAGTGAGTGACAACAGCTGTCATTCTTAGACCGTCAACATGGAGTGAGGGACACCAGTAGTATATAAAACACCCATTCTGTCGCATTGAGGCTGAGGCTGATGACGTCACGTGGCGTGACGATGACGTCACGGATGACGTCACACCCGGTCACACGACTTCCGGTGACATCAGGGTCACTTTCTGCGACGTCATTTCCGATTATGTGACGGTACAGCAAGCGTTATCTGCCCCTACATAAAATCCCAGTGACTTCAATGTTAATCTACGGGGAATGCATGTATGGGATAGGGGTGGTCATTTTTTTTTCTTCTGGATTTTACTATGGGTTGTGGCACCTTGTTTTCTTTGTTTCGCGATGTAGAACACGATGATATGGGTCTCGAGGCCATGGGTTGACATTCGCTGAAAAGTTCAGGCAGGTCTGGGGTGGACATGTTAGGTCCATCCTGGCGCACTGGACAATGTTAGTGCCAATGGCGAACCTGCTCATGGTCATTTGCAGTATGGGGTGTGGCCCCTTGGCTTCTTACTCTAGAGCTGTAGAACACGATGGGAGGGGTCTCCAGGCTATGCGTTGACTTTTGTTGAAAAAGTTATCGTGCGCATGCGCAGTAGGCAGGCAGATCGAGGTGGACGTTTTGGGGTCTAGGTGGACCCATAGTGGTCTGATTGGATCGTACACGGTGTCATCGTGAAGCTCTCGTAGGGGAACGTCCAACTGAATGGGTGTGGGGTGGAAATATTGTCCATCTGCGCATGCGCAGCAGAAAAATGATCTTTGAATGGACGTTTTGGGGGTTAGACGGACCAATAGTGGTCCGATTGGGCCGTATGAGTTGTCATCGTGAAGCACTCGTGGGGGCCATCCGACTGGACTAGCGTTTCGTCCGTTTTGAACATTCTGCTCATGCGCGGACAGGAAATTGTGGGAAAAGGGCACTGGAAGGGACGTTTCGTGATCGAGGTGGACCCATATTGGTCAGGGGTCAGGGGTCAACGGTCAGGAAATGTGCGTGTGATTGGATGGTTGACAATGCGTAAAGGCGTTACGATAGGGCGTTGAGATAAGGCATTAAGGCGTTGAGATAGGGCATTAAGATATTGGGACGGGCGTTAAGGCGTAAAGATAGGGCGTTGAGACGGGCGTTAAGGCGTAACAAAGGGCGATTACGGGCGTCACTTTTGATGAATTAGTGGCAATTCCATGGAATATCTAGAAAATCAGAGCTTCTGAATTATTTCACCAGGGCGCTAAGCTAGGCGTTGGCGGGAGTTACCGTCCATCAAAGCAAGCGTATCCTGAAGACGTGCACAGTTGACGTTCCATTCAGCAGACACACTACCACGCTGCTCACGTGTACGACTTGTTCGAAGCCCTTTCATCGCCTGGACAGTTTACGTCGTCACACACGTGCCCGCCATGAACTACCCACGCATACATGTGCAGAGTGTGATATAGTCTTTAAGTAGCCCAGTCAATTGAGACGTCACGGGAGAAGATTCTCTGACAGAAGGTACACGTTCACGACATGTTAATTAGTCCACCAATATATATGTACTGATGAGGGACAATCCCTATATGTACAGATACCACCACCACGGCGACCACCACCACCACCACATACCACTAAAACCACCACCACACACTACATACCACCACCACACACCACTACCGCCACCACGCCTCACTCACAATGCCTCACTCACTCACTCACTCGCTCGCTCACTAAATCACTCCTCCTCCTCCACACATACACACGGGTAACTCTACCAGGTAGCCGGATGGAAAAAAGGCCCTTATCTCCTCCAAACGCACTACTCTCCGGAACTCCCCTTTCTCTAATACTCCCGAGTGATCTATAAATAGAACAAGGTTTTTTCCAGAAAATTCCCCGAAAAATTAACCCTGCCATTTTCGGCTTTCAGTACTACTAAACTGGATTACTTCCCTTGACTTTTACTTTTCTGAAATTGCGTCTACACTATCATCTCAACAACAACAGCATTCTTATTTCTATTACTCCGTTTTTTTCTTAGAAAACATGCACCCACTCTGGTCTTGATCGGCCTGGATGAGCGCTTCACATGGATACTCTCCCCGATCCAGTACGCCCAGTATGGGCCCACCTCGACCCCAAGACGTTCATTCCAAAGCCCTTTCCCCACCACTGCCTGCCTGCGCATGCGCACTATTGCGCTACTTTTACTCCACAAGACTCCTTTATGCTACCCCATGAGAGCTTCAAAATGATACCCCACACGACCCAATTCGACCACTATATGGGTCCTCCTCGACCCCAAAACGTCCCTTCCAGTGACTTTTTCCCACAATTCCCTGTCCGCGCATGCGCAGGATGTTGAAAACGGACGTCTCGATCCCAAAACGTCCATTCAAATACAGTTTTTCCATTGAGCATGTGCAGATAGACAATATTCCCACGGTCCCACCCCACACCCATCCAGTTGGACGCTCCTCCACGCGAGCTTCACGATGATACTTCACACGACCCAATCGGACCATTATGGTTCCACCTTACCTAGACCCCAAAACGTCCACCTCGATCGGCCTGCCTACTGCGTATGCGCACGGTAACTTTTTCAACAAAAGTCAACACATGAGCTCGAGACCCTTCCATCGTGTCCTACATCTCAAGATGAAGAGAACAGGGGTCCACACCCCATACCGCAAATGCCCATGAGTGGGTTCCCCGTTGGTACTAACATTGTCCAGTGCGCCAGAATGGACCCAACATGTCCACCCCAGACCTGCCTGAACTTTTCAGCGAAATCAACCCATGGCCTCCAGACCCCTCTCATCGTGTTCTACATCGCGAGACAGAGAAAACAAGGGGCCACAACCCACAGTAAAATCAACAAGAAAAAACAAATTGACGAACCCTATCCCAGGCATGCATTCCCGTAGATTAACATTAGAAGTCACTGGGGTCTTATATAGGGACAGATAGCTCTTGCTGGGCCGTCACGTGATCGCAAATGACGTCACAGGAAGTGAGCCTGATGTCACCGGAAGTCATGTGACCGGATGAGACGTCATCAGACTCAATGCGACAGAATGGGTGTTTTTACTACTACTGACATCAGCTTTCAATCCCGACCACGACTCGAGGAGAAACTCACTCATTTTATTTTTTGAAATTCTGACCAGGCGAAGAACAATTTAGCTTCTTCATAGAAAGTACAGAAGGTAAAACAACAATAACAACTGTAGGAAGGAAACATTTCTGCAATTTAATATTTCAATACACTTTCTGTCATAATCAGGGACTTTGTATAAAGCAATTCAATAGATCCTCTGATTTTCATTCTTCTGTAAACCAATTACTGTATGGCGATTAGGCTGTGACCTCGACCTCCCCCTCTGCACAGAGGAACTGTTCCCTTTTAGCGTTAGACACCTCAATCTTGAAACTGTACGTATGTCCCTGAAATGAAGGAGTGGTTATATATAATTAGAAGTGATATTATTATTATTTTTTTGTGACAATGCTTTCAAGACAAATCTCCATAGGGGGATCGAGCAAGTTAGAAAGAAGGAACCCTGGGACTGAGAAAGACACCTGATTATTACTTTCAGCAATATCTCCAACGTCACACTTCCAAAATTATTGAAGGTTTGGTCAAAGGGTTTATGAGATATAAAATATCTTTTGGTTTGATTGTTCTGACACGGAAATTTACGATCAAATTTATTCTGACTCAAAACATAGTTTGGACAGACATGACCCATTAGTTTCAGTTCCAAATTCGATCCAGTATTTTTGATTCTGGGTACCTTATTGGGTACCGTACCCAAAGTCGTTGGTAAAAAAACGAAGTAATTGCCATCCTGCAGCTTTCTGTGAGGCGGATATTGGCAATTAAAGTAATGCTTCCCTGTTTTACCCAAGATATAACCATTATGAAATCCGAGATGATACGAGAGTAGAGATTTTCAACCTGGAGGAGCGAAGTGGGTGCAAAACTTTAAACGAGCCTTTACCAAACAGTTTTGTATGATTGTGTATACGGTATGGAATTGATCATATTTTATGGAGTTTCTGAATTCACCTCAACCACCTCGCTGGGGGTCTAATAACACCCCAGCCACCAGTCAGATTTTTGGACCGGATTCGGGGCCTTCGCGCACATCGCCGGAAGTGACATCATATAAAGTAAAATAGATGTTTACCGAACATTTCGATTACTTTTCAAGTCTGCATAATACCGCTGTTGACCTAGCGTTAAAAAGAATTATCTGGAGATAATTTTCCCTGTTTATCTAGACAGAGCATATGAAAAGTAGTTCGCTCATGTGCAACACTAAAGGAGTTGTTCGGCCGGATTCAAACTGAATCGTGCGTTGGTTGGTTTCCCCTATACGTCATAGCAACGTAGTAAAGGTCAACTTCCGCTATTGGTGGAAGGGATGGTAATGGAGCCTGCGAAATGGAGCATGCGCTGTGGGGAGGTTGAATTCACCTACCGATTTGACCTTGGCCGGAACCTGTCTGATGTTGAAATCTCGGGAAATGTGTTCTGAAATCGAAACAAAGTTATTCAGCTCAAATTCATACTTACTGTTTCGTCATTCCTACTATGTCAGTCTGTCTGACGTACAGTCGGAATAGACAATTAATCATGTGTGCTTTTCCTCACCGTGTGACAACGTACACCGGATTAGCGTGCTGCATGGCGGAAGTGGAAGTTAGCGAGCAGACGTCGAGCTGCTCGCTAAGATCCACTTTCCCTCGTACTGCCGCCAAACAGCCCGCTAATCCGGTGTACGTTGTCACACAATGAGAGAAAGAACCTCTCCGGGGGGACAACTATCTCATCCTGGTTTCAGTCATGTCAAAAAGATGCTTGTGGGTTGTTTGGGGGGTTTTTTTTGGGGGGAGGGGTTATTTTTGTATTTTTTTATCGCAAGGTAAAACTTCATTGGCTGAAAAGATCGATAGAGGAGTCTCCAGCTGGAGTGAACACCTGCTGCGGGATCGTACAACACCCCCTCCTCCCTTATCGCCATGCACAACTTTACACACCTGTGGCGGTATCCCCTACTCCCACCACTCCTCCCAATACCCTTTATCTCCGTCACGCACTTTTCAACATAAGGGAGATAGCGCATGTCATGCTATAAGTCAGATTGAATAGCCCCTTTGCTGGAAAACGTACGAATGACAAACAGAAGGTGTTTCATCGTGTCTCTAACGCAATCAAGTACGTTCGTTAACATTCAACTGAGTGGACATCTTCGTTCAATTTCTACGTGGACATCTTCGTTCAATTTCTACGCTCACGCTCTGAACTTGTCTTGGTCGGACGGGCTGCCATTATTGTGCAACCACAGCCTGTAACCTAATGAATATGCATGACGCATTATCTATTTTCTTTGCAAAACGTGCTCTGAAACGGCGTCAGCGACTCGCTGGCATTGTTATTACGTCAGCCTACAGAGGAGGCGTGTGTTGTGTTTGATTGGTTCGTAAGACAAAATTGACATTTCTGATTTTGAACGATAATGGCCGCTCGTCCGACCAAGGCAAGTTCGAAGTTGGAACGTAGAAACTAGTTGGTGTAACGATCACAGCCCAACAGGCGAGGGTCCAGGGGCAGCCTAGGGCCCGGAGGCTCCGCTGTCCTTGATCGCCGGAGATGCGTTTTCCCGGAAATAAATCTGATTATAATGTATTCAGAATTATGGTTCTATTTTCACGTTTGTTTCGCATTTATAGGCACGCATCGATGTTGAAAAATCACACCTCATGCCTGAATCCATTTGACTTGCTAGTTAAATTAAACACATACAAAACAATGACCTTTATGTTATGGAACATTAGAAACCAAAACGATACCGATACGATTCACTTACACAAAGCTGAAACAAGGAAATACTCAGAGCCCAACCGGCGAAGTTCCGAGGTCCTGGATCGCAGGAGATGCGTTCTAAGCGTTTTGCCGGAAATAAATATGAACATAATGTATGCAGATTTATGAATTTTTTTTTAAGTTCGTTTCGTATTTATAAACACACATCGGTATTGATAAAAAAAACACACCTCCTGCCTGAATCCATTTGACTTTCTATTTATATTTAACACATAAAAAACAATGACCTTTATAACATGGAATATTAGAAACCAAAACGATACCGATACGATTCATTCACACAAAGCCAAGATAAGCGAATCCTCACAGCCCAACAGGCGAGATTTCAGGTGCCGCCTAGGCCTAGGTCGCCGGAGATGCGTTCTACGTTTTCCCGAAAATAAATCTGAACATAATGTACCGTATGTAGATTTATGGTTCTATGTTAACTTTTATTTCGCATAAGCACGCATCGATATTGAAAAATATCATACCTTATGCCCGACTTCATTTGACTTTCTGATTTGTCACATAAAAACAGGCCTATATTTAACACACCACGACTCGCGGCGATAATGTCTGATTTTAAATACATATTCAAACTCTAAAATTAGATAGTACGCTCACAAACCACATTAATATATGACGGTCTGTTTAATAGAAATATAGATGCTCTAATTACATAATCCATATTCGTTTACTTTAAATATCATTTTAAGACAT
Organism: Hanleya hanleyi; assembly: GCA_036873755.1. Taxonomy (NCBI): domain Eukaryota; kingdom Metazoa; phylum Mollusca; class Polyplacophora; order Lepidopleurida; family Hanleyidae; genus Hanleya; species Hanleya hanleyi. Next base: position 127,845 of record JAVTVY010050619.1, on the reverse strand, counting down.
TATTTCTACGTTGAATCCCAGCTTTCGCTGATAAAAAGAAAGAAATAAATAAAATTTGGTACGAAACCCCCTTGAAAGAAACCCGCCCTTGCCTGTGAAGCGAGAATGGAGCTCGTGGAGCTTATAACCTCGATGTGGAGACCAAGACCCTTATTCCACTGCGCGTATCCAACGCGAAACTTAAATAGATATCGTAAATGCTTTTGATATGAAGGATATTCTCTCACCGAATTGCATCATATAAAGGTCAAGAACGCAGTGGTGATTTAATACTTACGTCCCCGTTTGATCGGACACGGTAGATACGTCTGAACCATGTCACAGTTTCCGGATACAGTTTTTGAAAACACATTGAAAATCCCTACAGACACGCTGATCTTTACTTTACCACTGGACCAATCAGCGGCTTCAAGGAAAACAAAAAAAAAAGAGAGAGAAAAATTACAAATAATACAGGAAATCAGAGTAATGTTTGTATATAGGCCTACATTAAGGAAAGTTTTTGTTCATGCCTTTACAGGCATATACATGTAGAACTAGAAACAGATCCACACGAGGTCGGCTCTTTGTAGAACCAAAACTATTTCCATCGATGGGACCGGAACCATAAAGCAGAAAAATCTGTATTTAAAAAAATGTGATCCAATGAGTTGTCCAATTAACCAGATAACAATTTCCGAACAGGATTGTCCCCCATTATGCCATGGAGTGAGCTAAGGAAATTGACCAGATAACCTCTTCTGCACTCTCCTGTAAGATATACCCCCATCCTCCTCCCAATACCGGTATCATTCCTATAACTGTTTCTTGTCGTAGTTTGTAGGTGATTAACTTAACCATTTGAAATCCCCAATCCATTGAGTCACGGTATACATGTACCTGCACAAATAACTGGAATATCTGATTTTTTAATTATTATATTCCGGTATACTTACGAGCGGTCATGTCAATTTGACCTTTAATAGAGCCCTGTTTCGAGACTTCTTTTGGCTCCCACCATATTGTTAAGTTGTGCTTGGCGTCACCTGTCAGTAACAGAGGAGTATCATATTTCTGTTTAGTTCAAATGACAAGTCGATTACAAAACTTATCAACCCTATAGAAGGTGAGTCTGGATATACTGAATCATACGTTAAAAAACCAAATGAACTTCACTAAAACAAAAATTCACTATAGGTTAATTACATGTAGCCGAATTTTGATAGGAATCAAGGAATAAACAAAAACGGTAAATTATATACGGTACCTCACTTTGCTTCAAGATAAATATATCAAATATACGAATATATTACATAATTTATTCAGTTTTTCTTTGACAAACATTTATAAGTCGGCAATAATGAAACTGTTGTCATAAAATAGCGTTTTGAAAAAAGAAAACGTTGAATATTTTGCTCACAGAAAACCATATACTTCAGAATTAAACAAATCGTGAAAATAAACAACTAGGGAAGTGATTAAGGATAGCTGTCTCCTTAGAGGGTCAAAATTGGTCATTTTTTTATTTCTTCATTTAAATATTCACTATTTCCTCTTACATTTGGTGAAAAAATGAAATCAAAATTATAAATAGAAGTGCTTCAATATTAGGATTAAAAATTTAGTTTCCGAGGCACTGGAACAATTAAACAGATTGCCTTAGCTTGGGCTTGGCTACTATTATTTTTGTCTGTTAAATTTCCCTTTCCAAAACTCATTTCCGCAATATTATGGTAAGCTAATTATCTATTAGTCCTACTTATTTACATTAATCTACCCCCTTCTGATCAAAACCATGCAAACATCCGTATTTTTGTTTCTAATTATAACAGTGACACTTCACTCAGACACCCGCCGTGAAGTGGTCTACACAGGTGTGAACAATTCTCAGCTGAACAAGTTTTAGCAAGTTTTTTTTTATGTTTAAATTGGATTTTAAACCGCCTTGATGAAAAACACTAAGTGTAATAGTTATCCAGAATAAACAGGAATTCGAGTAGGTCCCATTAGACAGATTAAAAATGTATTTAACAATAGAATTCAAGCAAAAAAATTGGATTAATTCATCATATGTATAGCTGGACACATTTTGCCTGATTTCTAGCCTTTCATTTTTGTACAAAATCCGAGATTTAAACGTTTATTTCTCGAAAAGTATCCATGCTACGCTTTTGAAATTTGGATATGCTTGTTACCTATAAGGTGATCTAGTAAACTCTATCTCACTTTTTGTAAGTTCGGATTAGTTGTTTAATTATTCAACTTTTAAGACAAACGACCGTAAAATAGTACGTTTTTATTCAATTTATTTTAGTAAAATAGCTGTAAAAACAAAACCAGGCAAAAATTAAAAAAAATGAGATAAATTTACTAGTTCGAATTGTCTCCTATCAAGGTATACCATCAAAGTTGAAACAAGACCAACAGTTTTCATGAAATTTCAATTGAAAAATGGACGCTATTGTTTTCATTTTAATTTTTTTAAATTTGGAATATTTTCTACACAGTAGCAGCATCGGTGATACAAATCATATAGTTGGAATCCCTACGATGTATGCTTTCATAAAATATATAGTTTGTTATGGTTATGTTGTATATTTATTGATACAGACGACAAATTGTCACGAGGGTGCAAAAACTGCCTCTAAGGGGACAGATATCCATAAAAATTAACAACAAAAATCATCACCGCGCGGTTAGAGCATAATTATTGTTTGCAGAAACGAAACAGTCGAATTAGGTATATCTTTACTCAATTTGGTAACGTAATTGAATATCGTACTTAACTGTACTGATAGAGCAGGCCTAAGGGAGTTCGACAAATAAACCGAGACGCATTAAAAGTTTCTTACCACAATCTTTAACATATCCTCGGTTGTTCGCCTCATTGTGGAGGACTCCTGACAGTTTTAGGTCTCGTACATATTTTTCGACATTCTCTACAGCCTTTTGGACCGCATACGCCAAAGTCACAGAATAAACGCATATAAGACATATCAGCATTATTTTTGGAGATTGCATAGTGTATGCTCCGAATTTTCAGTTAAAACGTCCAGTTGTTGGCTGAGTGATACACTGATGTGCTTTGTCATACGCGAACTGTGTGAATATTATTTTGCATTTATTCAGATTATAGATACTAGATGTAATAAAACATTGCGGACTGTAATATCCGGAAGTTCTGTACTTGGCTGATAAAATTTTGTTGGCTATCTGACTATTACCTTCCCGTTTTCAATCATGTCTCCTGAAGTTTCAGTTAATGAGAGCCGGAAGTTTGTTTTAACATCATAGCACAGTAATCCATAATATCATGTATAAATAGTATAACAGTAGTATATAAAGTGTAAATTCCGTCGTATTCGAAATTGGGGCGTAATGTTATGGGGAAAAATTGGGGGTGAGGCGTAAAAAATGGGGGTAATGTTAATGAAACAAATCGGGGTGAGGCGTAAAACGCAATCGGCTTCTAGTAAAAAACAGGGTCTTTGAATTGACATTTTTGAGTCGAGGAGGGCCCATAGTATTCTTTCGGGGTTGGGGAGGGTGGGAAGCGCTCCTCGAGGCCATCCTCGAGTAATGGGTGGGTGCATGTAAAACTGAGATTTGTCCCGGAAAAATAAAAAAAGCGGAACAAGGACTTTATACCCCTACGGTGGGCATAGGCGAGCAGCTGTACATATATGCATATATCCCATAGGATGAGCATGGGGGTATCGTGGGGTAGACTCTGTGCGAAGAGCTCTCCCTACGAATGCGCACGACCTTCGGGTACGTCTATAAAATACGGCACCTCTCGACCTCACTCTCTCATTTTCACTGTTCCTGAGCCATGACGGAGACCATGCGGCTCGCATTTTACAGTATGCGACCGTGGTTAATTCACTCGGGGGTACCGAGCGGGCGTCCGGTCAATGTTTGCAGATGGCGACGACAACGAGAGGCGACGCCAGATCCTAGAAGACTTCACAGAAGCTGGTCCATCTTCCATGTAAGTATCACGAGATAAAGGACAATAATTGTCGATCTTGGGTGAGTCTAGACGTCAGCCTTTTAAAAAATAAAGTAGACCGAACAACAGATCCTTACATGGAAAATCGATCCGGAAGCGGTACCTGTGCGAGAGCCGATTCAATGGAGAGGTGTGCTTATCACCCACCATTACTGGACTAATACAGCTATCCTTGATGCCTGGACTATTGACCACGGGCGGTCATGCCGGAACCGGCGACGGTTCGTGGGCCTTACAGTGCACTTAACCCTATTGACCCGGGCGCTATGACAATGACAGTTCTGTCTTAAAAATAGATCCTCAATAGGTTTATTTTAAAATTTACTCAGTTTTTGTATAAAAGTCCCACGCTTGGGTCACCTTCATTTGAGGGCCTCAAGAGCATGGAGTTCACTTCAGGATGACGGATCCTCTCGTACGTGTATGTCTAACTCCCGACCTTTTTCTCTATGTGTATGATAAATCCGTGGAGAAAACGGAGGAGAATCTATTCAACGTTTTCGAGCAGGTCTTTAAGACCGGGTGCAAACCCTTGTACTCACAGACCTATGAAGAGACAAAAATCCTCAGCAGACCATTTCAGTAGTATCTGAAAACCCACAAGATGTTCGTTTTTCAGGCACACAACGAGACCAAGGTTTCTGTCGTCGAGAGGTTCAATCGCACCTTCAAAGTCCGCATGCATAAGTATTTCACCTGTAAGTACAGCTGGCGGTACAATCGGGCTTATCACCACCGAATCCAGAGAGCCCCCTATCCAAGTCACCCAGCGCAACGAAGCCCAAATCCGGGCCGTCCTGTATCCCAGGGCATCCCTCCATCGTCCACGTCTCTATAAATCCAAGCGTGGTGATTAAGTGCGCATCAGTAAAGTCAAGGGCAGGTTCGAAAAGTCATACCTCCCCAACTGGAGCAACGAACACTTTGTGACCCAGTGTATATCAACTGGAAGATCTCCAAGGGGAACCCCTGGAAGGCACGTTTTATGACGTGAAGTTACAGCCCGTGGCGAAATCCACAGCAGATTACTGTCGTGTTGAACTCATCCTGAAGACCGAACGACGCCGAGGCAAGACGTATCACTTACTGAATTGGCAAGGCTGACCGAGTTCATTCAATTCGGGGTCCTCGCCAACCAGATGAAACGGAGCTTCACAGGAATCGGAGTTCAGTCTGTCCTCATACATGGACAGAGGGCGACTGTCGCTGACACTTCAAACCCGAAAAGGCCAAATGGGTGCTGTGAACGTGGTCTTAGTCCTCCTGGGTTTGTTACATGGGGGTGTCTTCTACGGCAGTGACCACCGTCATCTCGCTACTCAGCCAACCGAGACCATCACTGCCCGTTACGACAGGTCAGACCCGGTGACTTACCGTTAATACCACAACGACAACCAGACGCCACCTGGTACATCCCAGGTCAACATCACAGATCCAGTTTAACACAATACACTACAGACTGCTACAGCACGTACTAAACCACAGACTGTCACGGTATCAACTACACCCTGGACATATTACGGATACATCCTAAGCGGCAAGATTTACGAGAGCGACTAACTACTTCAAAGGCGCATTTCGTCTTGAAGCTTATTCAACACGCCGACAGCATGATAGCTCCACCCATCGCTCGAGTCGTGTGCGACGATGCCCAACATCACCTTTGTTGAAGGATTGCCCACCCTGGCCGACTTGAAACTGATGGTTGCTGGTTATCGAAGATCTCATGATGAAAAACGATGCTCGGATGACCCAGCCCTTTACCAAAGGCAGTCATCTTCGGCGGTTTAGCATCAGCTACATCGTGCAGAATTTGTTTAGTAAAATCAAAGAGCATCGGAACATTAGCTTGAATACTCATTACATGGTGGTGTTTAAAACCCCGAGAGACACCACTCAACTGTTACATCTGGCGAGGCAAATGTACCCTGGGCGCACCCAGTTTGCGCGGGTAACCTTTTGCGATGCGATGATCCCACAGTACGGCGGTATGCTCATCGACCTGAAACAAGCCACTCCTGACCATCTTCGACAGAGGATCCAAATGTTTTCTGAAGAGACTCAATACGCCTATATTCCGAAGAAAAACGCCACACAATGACGAGGTTCTCTCGTTGGACCAGAATGCGCGTACAAGGACGTGATGTAAATTAACCCAATGCGGCTCTCCCAGCGTGGGTAGGCTAAGATGGAGGGGATAATAAAATGATTTGATTGTAATCCTTCTTATTGCTGTGTTGACGTGTCATACACTCGAGACAAGCAGACCAGTTCAGCGCGTATAAAGCGAGGGGTCTGAGACTATTGTCGTTAGTTGTTGCGTCATGTCGGTTCGAGTACGGAAGCATACTCCAACGCTCCGGATGCTGAAGAGAGCCCCACCTGACTTGGTTCAGAACATTGTCGCTGACGTGAACCCAGCCCTGGTGTGCTGTCTCTGTGAGATCGGACTCAATATCTTAAAAGGCAATGTTCCACTGACTCCGGTTCAGTTGCATCTGGCGTTGCAGATGTACCCTGAGCGCACCCAGTTTGCGATGGAACCTTTGGCGATGCGATGACCTCACAGTACGGCGGTATGTTCATCGACCGGAAACAGGCCACTCTCGACCGTCTTCGACAGAGAACCCAAATCTTTTCTGGACAGATTCAATACACGTCTATATAACGAAGAAAGACGCAACACAAGGACAGGTTCTCAAAGGCCAGGTTGGCGTTGGACCAGAACGCGCGTACAAGGACGGGATGTAAACTAACCCAATGCGGCTCCCCCAGCGTGGGTAGGCTGGACTCAATATCTCAAGTTAAAAGGCAATGTTCCATGTTCTCCGGTGGAGCAGGCTGAGTTGGTCAAGCACAAGACAGGTACCCGTACCCTGGTTCAAAAGCGAGTCCCGCAAGCACAGAAGAAAAAGAAAACCTTACAGGAAGGCGGGTTTCTCGATGCAATCTTAGCGTCTTTGCGTTGCCTCTGTGCTAGGCCCCGTGTTGGGTGGACTCTTCGGTCGATGATGCAGGATACGAAGAAATGACCCTGTATGGTCGACCCACGCCTGCTGCACACCCTAAAATCTCCGTACCTGGTCCCACCGCTGACGAAAACGCTGAACACCGTCGATGATGAGATGAGCCAGATTTCACAGCAAAGGGATTTAAGCGATAGTGAGAAAATACAACAGTACAATCCGGCTCTTCACCGGTATATTACGTTAATACCAACGGTATATGACGTTAATATCCCCGGACCAACCCCAGCGTCCGTCGCACATCCAGGACCACTCGCATCATCAGCACCCCTTGTCCCACAGCCAGCGTTCCCAGGTATACCACCCCCAGCCCAGCAGTGGGTGGCAGACTAAGTGATGACGAGCTTACTCACTACGTTTCAGAGGAGGGCAGGCTTGTTGCTGGAGCGGTTGAAAGTCCATTTGAACATGCCGTGGAACGAAAAAGGTGAACTTTTGATTCAGAACCAGGTGGTGCTCAAATGGTGGACTTGGTGAATGATATGAAGCGTCAACGCAGGTGACAGGGGTTGGCACAGATGCACGTCCCACAAGAATTGGTTGGAAATCCGCAGCGTTGGGCTTGAATGCAGCAGCAACAGCAGATGCTCGTGACACCGCCCCACACACCGCACCGATCGAGACCCGTCACACGTCTCCAAAGATCCCTATTAATACCAGGGCCTGACGTGGGACACGTCAGTCGTCATGTTTTACCTCACACTACCCAGTGACAGCTCATCCGAGCCGTATTCGGACAATACCTTGGTCCATTACGTTACTCAACTCTCGCACTGCTTACATCTCACTAGACGATGGAAATGTGGCCTGGTGGATATCCAGTACCCATATACGTGGTATATCGCAAAGTGACACGGTGTGGTACCAGGTCCTGTACGAGGGCAAGACTTATACCTTCACACTCCCCGAATGGCAGTACGATACGCCAGCCGCGTTCATGACGGCCTGATGGCGAATCGGACTGGAGCTCGAAACCAGGCCAACCGGTTGAAACTCCTCATAAGTGAGATGGACATGACGTACAAAGAACACAATCAGGAGGGGTTATACGGCTACACCTATTCGGACGAGATCGATACACACATCGTCGGGGTTAGCATTGCGCCCCTACTACGCGTTTGTCCGGTGTACGGGGACTACCGTGGACCGTACCGACGACCCAGATTAGTGCCGTAGAGGGGCAATTGGTGAAACATCTTCCGCTTTCCAGCATCACTGTGTCGAGCCTCATCGAATTCCTCATCTCCTAAGCTGATACGCGTACCTGGATTTAGCCCACACCTACTTGTACGTGAAAGCCAAGATCGTCAATGGCGATGGCACCAATCTCGCTAACGATGCCCCGATGGGCCTAGTCAACCTCTGGCTCCACTCCTTCTTCCAGCAGGGGGATGTGATTCTCAGCGAAAAACTCGTGCATCGACCAACAACTACCCCTATCTTGCGTACCGGTACATCGAAATGTTATTGCACGCCGAAAAAGTACCGCTCTTTATTGTTCCGTGACAAATCCTAGTTTTACATGCACCCACCCATTACTTGATCGACCCCGAGAAGCGCTTCCCCTCCTCCCCAACCCGGTTGGCCCACTATGGGCCCGCCTCGACCCCAAAAACGTCCATTCAAAGACTTTGTTTTCTAATAGTAGCCGACTGCTATTTACGCCTCACCCTCATTTGTTCTCCTATAAATTAACATTACCCACTTTTTACGCCTCACCCCCAATTCTTCCCTGTGCATTAGCATATCGCTCCAATTTAATATTACCCAATTTTTCACTTTATATACTACTCATATCGCCCATAAAACACTTCCTTTGCTATCAAATAATATATAACGTACAGATTTTTTCAAACAACAAGGAAGATGTAACCGTATTTAGTGGAGAGTTAGATCCACACACGTGCATGTGTATGATAATTGTTATAACAAGGAAGTTCATGTCGTCCATAGCTGTAAGTAAAATCATATAATGATAAGATGGAACATATATTCATGTGTAGGGTACGACTGGGGGCTTTCGACCATTTTGTCCAGTATTAAAAGTGTGCTCGAAAACATTTATATAGCGCATTTGCTTATTAAATATAGCAACGTTCCTATATTGATGTGTACTACAGTGTAAATCTGTTAATTACATATCTCAAATCCAAGGATATTTTATGCATTTATCTAGACTATATCCGCTTAATCAGACCAAGCTATGGGGCAAGTGATAGATATGTCATTTCCCATTCGATTAAGCAGAATCTTCAATTAAGCATGTTAAGCAGTAGCGGGTTCCACGTTAATATGAAAATATGTGATATGATTTCATTTTACAAATCGTAGACAAATACTGCCGAAATCGCAATCTTCCTCGCCTTTTATTTGGAACAATTACCAAAATTGCCGACTGCTTTAATCACCAATTATTCTCAGATAAGTAATGAAAAAAAGATAATCCGACGCCAGGAGGAAGATCAGAGAACAAGAGGAGGATCAATTTATCCTATATATATTTATCCTATTTATTTATATATGTGCTATATTTATCGATGCGCAGGGGTCAATGTGTATCGCACGTCATTCTCAAACATAGTCATACAGCGAGAAACCGTATTGGCACGAACAAAATACATGAATCCATGGGAAGTAAAACTTACAGTAATAAAGATAACCTTTTGGTGTTGTTATTATGACGAGTCTAGGATCAGTACGACCACAGGGTCGAGCGTGTCCAGTATATCTCAACAAAAATTAAACACACAAAATGACGGCGTTGCTGTGGGAATTCCCCTGTTGGCATCTATCGTGCTGCCAACTGGAGGCAAGGAAGACAACTCGGACTAGGCGAAACCTCTGTGGGGCAAATTCCGGGTGATCTTCCCTGATTAGAACATTTGCATGTTAATCTATACGGGGAATGCCTGTATGGGATAGGGGTGATCATTTTTTCTTGTGGATATTGCTATGGGGTGTGGGATCTTATTTTCGTCGTCTCGAGCTGTAGAAAACTTTGGGGGGGGGGGGGGTCTCGAAGCTAAGCGGTGAAATTTTTTGTAAAGTTCAGATAAGTCTGATGGGGTGGATAGGCCCATACTGGCTCAGTGGACAATGTTTGTCCCACTGGGAAACCCACTCATGGACATTTGCGGTATGGGTTGTGGGATCTTGGTTTCTTCCTCTGGAGCTGTAGAACACAATGGGAGGGGTCTCGAGCTAAGCGGTGATATTTTTTGAAAAAGTCACTGTGCGAATGCACATTGGGCAAGTAGCACTGGGGATGGGTGTTTTGGGGTCCACCCATAGTGGTCAGATTTGGTCGTATGAGGTCTTATTTTGAAACTCTGGTGGAGAAGCATCCAACTGGACTAATGTATGATATGTTTTCATTATTCTGCGCATGCGCAGTCTGGGCGTAGTACAGAAAGCAGGCATTTTGGGGGCTCGTTTGGGGTAGAGGTGGACCAATCGAGAACTCGGAGCTCTTGGAGCTCAGAGTTCGGAAGTGACGTCATCGTTCGCATGCGAACGCACCTGTGGGGCACCCGCACCCTGGTGTACCCTATGCCCTGCGGGATATAGGGTACAGGGTGCATCACAGGTGCGTGCGCATGACCACATGATCCATTCGGACCAGGTATGGTATAAGTATACTAAATATAAGTATACTAAATCTATAGCCACCAAAATATTCAATTACTCCAATGCTGTCAAGGAGTTTGACTGGAACTTATACACGTCAGGAGGCTATAGTTGTGATTGTGAATTATCGAACTTTATCTATACACCATGCAAACATATTGCGACTGGTGACCTTGATGTGGTGAGTGATTAGGATCTGAAATTACTCCTGCTGAAAGGACCTAAATATAGAGAGCCAAAAAGAATAAATCTGAAGGCCGACCAGAAGATAGTCCTGTCTGCATTAGAACAGTACGTTATTGATTGGTCTAAGCGAGAAAAAGTTGAACCTACAGTACTCGCTGATTGGCTGGGCCTCACCAAGAGCAAGGTCGTTGAAACAATCCGCCATATTGACAGAAGTACTCTTCCCCAAGCAAAACAAGTACTGAGAAACCTCAATTCGCAAGAAGTTCTAGAAAATCTCCAGAGTAAATTCGTCATAGTCCCAGCAGACAAAGCTCCGAATAATATAATATTTATATGTAAATATTACTATTACCAGGTGCTGGTTAAAGAATTGAGTGTAGACATATCTTCATCAAATACGCCTACTTACTCCCAAACTGCATTTACTGGAAGATTTATTTAACAATCACAAAAAGTTTCTCAGGGAGAGAGGTATTTGTCTTCCAACCAATCATAACGACATACCAAAACTATACTGGACTCCCAAAATGCATAAATCACCATACATAGCTAGATTCATAGCTGGTTCTAGAAGCTGCACCACCAAGCTTCTTTCAACCCTATTAACGAGGGCCCTTCAGGAGGTAAAAGCATTTTGGGAAAGGTATTGCGCCACTATTTCTAAGAACTCTGGCGTTGAATGTATGTGGATATTGAAAATCTCAAAATGTCTTACGGAAGAGCTTGATGCTAAAGGTCACATACCGTACAGACATGTATCCACATGAGATTTCTCGACTCTCTATACTACAATCCCTCATCAGGACCTTATTGACCGTATAAGTTCATTAATAGTATCTGTGTTCAAGAAAACTGATCGTAGATATATTAATGTCGGAAGCCATAAAGCTTTATTCTTTAGCCTGACTACATACAAGAGATATCATTCATGGGATGTTTCTTTGTTTATAGAGTTGCTTGAATTTCTCATTAAAAATATCTATGTGAAATTTGGCAACACAATATATCAGCAGCATATAGCTATTCCAATGGGTACTAATTGTGCACCCCTGTTGGCCGACCTGTATCTGTTCTCTTATGAATATGACTATATGCAGGCGCTTTCAAAACCGATCCATTCAAAGCCCGTTCCCTCTCATTCACCAAACGCTATATAGACGATCTTCTCGCTGTGGATAATCGCTATATAAATGACGCAGTGAAGGATATATATCCACCTTCACTGGATTTGAAGGAAACTACAGATAGCCCTACAGGCACATCTTATTTAGATCTCTATCTCTACAAAAATGAAGCGGGCATTCTCTCTCGTTGACTTTATGACAAAAGAGATGATTACAATTTCGACATCGTAAACTATCCCTATCTGGATAGTAATATTCCAGTGGGACCTGCATATGGCGTATACATATCTCGCTTAGTAGCATTTGCTAGATCCTGTGTTAAATGTGATGATTTTAATCAACGTCACAAAACATTGCTGCAGAAACTTATAAAACAGGGCTATTCCACCAAGCGCCTCCACTCAAAGTTTCTCAAATTTCGCGATACATATCGCATGCTGATAGCAAAATACGAACGTAGCGTGCAAGATCTATGGCGCTACGTTTCGTAACTTGTGTCTAATTCCGCTTAACCCGGGGCTAGGGCCGTATGAACCCATGTACTTCAAGATCCTCATGGTACTCATATGAACAGTCACAATCAAAGCGTGACTGAGATACATCATTCTTTAGATGGCGACTTTACAACGAATATTATGGATTAAGAATACTGATCAGCGATACGGATTTGATATTTTTGAACATCATGATGTCTTGCCGGCATCATTGAAAACTGTTGACCGCTTCTCTCTTGCAGGAAACAAGCCTATGTTTATGTATACTATGATTGTCTTTTTGAATTTGGTGCTAATACTGTTATATGGAATATGGAATAGGTCTTTGGATTATGGACGCGGATATTCTCTAATGGACGACGGCTGGATTATGAATGACGGACTAGACGCTTGTAATTCTGAACCCCAAACACCTCCCTTCACACCCCCAAAAACGTCCACTTTGGTTACTACTCCTAATGATGACGTCACAGGTGACGTCACAGATGACGGAGACATCCTCCAAGTCGCGGTCTATATCCCGATGGCTTCAGTTTGACACCTCACACGACGCATTCGGACCAAGGATGGTACATCTCCACCCCAAACACCTTACTTCACACCTCTGAAATGCCCACTTTGGCTACTACTCCTACTGATGACTTCACCGATGACGTCACAGATGACGTGGACATCCCTCACGTCGTCGTTTACACCCCGTGGGCTACAAGATGACACCTCACACGGTCCATTTGGACTACGGGTTGTCCTCATCTACCCCAAACACCTTCCTTCACCCCTCTAAAATGCCCACTACTACTCGTCCTGATGACGTCACCAATGACGTCACAGTTGACGTGGACATCCCTCATGCCGTGCTCTACACCACGAGAGCTTCACATTGATACCCCCACACGGTCCATTTGGACCAAGGATGGTCCCTCAAACGCTGAAACACACCCACACGCACCCCCAAAATGACCACTTTACTTACTACACCCAACTGCGCATGCGAAGATTGACCGCGACTTCCAATAAAAAACACGCCATTCTGACTCTACCTTACGAGGGCTTCAGACTAATACCCCACACGGGCCGTTTGGTCCATCTCTACCCCAAAAGAACGCCCAAAATGCCTGCTTTCTATACTACGGCCAGACTGCGCATGCGCAGAATAATGAAAACTTCTCCACGAGAGCTTCAAAATGAGCCCTCATACGACCCAATCGGACCACTTTGGGTCCCCTATACCCCAACACACCCACCCCATCTCTGCTTGCCCAATGCGCATATGCACAGTGACTTTTTCAAAAAAATTCACCGCTTAGCTTCGAGATCCCTCTCATCGTGTTCTAAAACGAAGAAAACAAGATCCCACAACCCATACCGCAGATGTTCATATGTGGGTTTCCCAGTGGGACAAACATTGTCCACTGAGCAAGTATGGGCCTATCCACCCCATCAGACTTACCTGAACTTTTCTAAAAGTTTCACCGCTTAGCTTCGTGACCCCTTCCATTGTGTTCTACAGCTCGAGACGAAGAAAACAAAGATCCCACACCCCAGAGTAAAATCCACAAGAAAAAAAAGGATCACCCCTATCCCATACATGCATTTCCCGTATAACTTAACATGCAAATGTTCAAATCAGGGGAGATCACCCGGAATTTGCCCCACAGAGGTTTCGCCTAGTCCGAGTTGTCTTACTTGCCTCCAGATGGCAGCACGATCGATGCCAACAGGGAAATTCCCACAGCAGCGCCGCCATTTTATGTGTTTATTTTTTGCGGAGATATACTGAACACGCTCGACCCTGTGATCGCACTGATCCTATACTCGTCTTAATAACAACACCTATAGGTTATCTTTATTACTATAAGTCTTACTTCCCATGGATTCATGTCTTTTTTCGTGCCAATACGGTTTCTCGCTGCGTGGCTATGACGATGGTTCCCCACCTGCCATTTATGCTGGGAATAGTGCTGGCGATATTATCGGGGGCCCTGTTTGAGAATGACGTGCGATACATATTGATCCCTGTTCATCGATAAATATAGCACTTGTTCGTTGCTCTGGTGACAAAAACTGGAACTAGGGGGAGATAACGCCAGCTTGTCAGGTGACCGGACATTCCCAGAGGTTCCTGGACATTCTCGGAGAAACAGGCGACCACCCGCAAAAAAGAAAAACAAATTAAAAAGAAAATAAAAAACTATGTGTTGTGGAGGGTCAGTTATGGCACTACCCCAGGGGAGTATAAGGGTGCTCCAATGTTAAAATCTAATGATAGTCTTTTTATTTAGCAAAGGTGCACATGTACACCTGTACATAGAAAGCTGTTGTCAGGTCACTGGCTGATTATGAAACTTGGTATATTATTTTGTGTTCAAATTTAATATGAGGGTTTGGACTTCTAATTTGCGAATGATACATGTACACCTGTACATACATTCACACCTGTACATGGAAATTTTGCTGAAGCTATCAGCTTTTAGACGAAAATGTATTGACAAGTTAACTGAATTTGTCAGGTTTCATTGTATGATTATGAAACTTGGTACACATGTTTCGTAAGATTGGAGGATGTGCCTTTGCTATTTATGAGATGAAATATTAATATTTGCCCAAATTATGAGGGTTTCAACTTCGTAATTTACCAATGATAATGTACAATGTACATACATACACCTGTACATACATTTTTCAAAAGTGAAAGGCACGGGCACAGGGATTAATAAAACCTCTTATCTTAAAAATGTTCCTAGAGACAAGTTTCGTATAGAGTTCAAATAGGGCCGCTAAAAATTAGCTTATGCCATGTAGAATTTCACGTGATAATGATCACGATATGTGATGAAGTTTACTCCTTACCAATAAATCGCATAAGCTCCGATTTTTTTAGTACACTATGATAGGTCTCAGATTAAATGGCAAGCGGAGTTTTGTTTGGAGTGTTTCGTATTCCGCCTTCAGTATACGGGCCGCTTCAACATTCCTACGGCTATATTGGAGAACGAAGGGAATAAACTCTTTGTTAGCTACTTTACCTGGGTCAATGTTCATACCAAAGGGTTGCCGTGTTTAAAGTGTTTTGATCCAAAAGGATTCACGAAGTGCGCGATGATTGTCAGTTTCTTCCTGTGTTGGAAATGTTGGAATTCTTTCTATTCGCATAATTTGAAATTTGGTGCTGAATTGAATGTTCTGGTAGATTAAAATGCTCATTGACAGGGTCATCATTGGCTAATCTGATCATATGTATGTTGGCACGATATCGAAGTTTATCTCCACATACTGTTTCATGCACTTTTGGCACGTCAAAAAGTTACATTCTCCGTGTCACAGTTTAGTTGATCCTTAATCTTGTATTCATTTTTGGTCTGTTCGCTTTTGAAAGTGGATTGTGTAGAAATTACTTCGTCCAGTTTACACTGAAGTTTTAGACAATTGGAGCTCTTACCATTGCCATGATTAGGACGTTTATGTTTTACCAGAAGTCCATCAAACAGAAGTGCCTAACGATCACTTAGACTAGGTAGACTGCAATGGCCCCGTCAGCCTCCCTTCAACGCTTCATGTGACGTATTATATAAAGCTGCGCATCACAATCTCAAAAGTTTCCACTTTGCGCCGGCCGGTTTGCAGTCGTTACAAGTCGTAGATCGTCGGCAAATGTCGGTAGTTGATTCACATAAATTTTGTACTGATGAATCATGGGAATTATCTGATGGTGTGTACGAAAACTATGATCGTATATGTGGGTGACATGGACTTGCAGTTGTTTAAAAGGGATAACTGTTTTACATCATTACTAATACTTATTTCTTCGAGGTATCATGTCAAAAAAAGCAAATATATACAAGTTATTAATCGGATAACTATACGTTGACAAAAGAAGGCCAATATGGAAGGTTTTCATTAAACGGAATCTTCGGTTACGATTGACGTACGGATTTTAATGGCAGCCAGTGTCATCAAGTTTGCCAAGGTGGTGCTGTCAAATGGTCGAAAATGTCTCAAGAAGGAAGAGCGGAAGCTGGCACACAGTGCAATTTAGTTTTGCTCAATTTACCGAGATCAACTTCGAGAGGGATTACCGTGAGCCCACAAACAAAAACTGTCGGCACACAGTTCACCCAAGCTGCGCCGATAGAGAAGAAAACAGTTGCCACTCAGATCACAATTCACACAAAATCTGTTGGTACTCAGTTTATCATACCGACGAAAATTGTTGGTACTCAGCTAAAAATTCCAACGAGAGTGGTTGGAACTCAGACTAGGAGTATTGTTGGAATCCAGTCCACCACCAGAACTGTAGACACCGTCAGTGTCGGTATACAAACGACTTGGCCTATCTCCACTTCAACAGGTAGGTCAGTGGTTACTGTACCGTGTTTGTTTGGGTCGTTTTAGCCAGGTTGGAGTTCCAGCTGAGGCTATGCCATCATATTATTACAGTTCTGCTGGGGTGAAGCAGCCTGCGCTGCTCTACGATTGCAGGTCATGCCCCCCCTGTCACCCCCATTCCCTCATATTTATATGTTCATATAACTGTTGAGGGAAATGTTTATGTGACCAACATTCTTTCATATATATATATATTTTTTTTAATGTTATAGAAAAATACAAAATTCTTTTCCTGAAACAGTTCACCATGAAAGAATTGGCATTATTTTACGGGCAGATGAAGAAAATACTTAAAATAAAATACAAAGTATATTGCTTACCTAGGCATTCTCCTCAACAGCTATATGGACAAATAAATTGGGGGGGGGGGGGTACATGATGGGGGGAATGTGACTACTCCATATTGAAAATGGTGTAGAAGTTTGAAATCACAATTTTGTCAATACTTTGGAGCAAATCCCTAATAAACATGATAAAACACTGAAATATTATTAGGAATTATATTGGTCCATACTGCAAACTATGAAAACTGCATGCTTCATAGCCTAGACAAACAGCTGGTGTCACCCTGCTGGAGCCAGCAAAACTGTCTTGCAGCTAGCCTCAGCTGGAATTAAAACCTGGCTTCTTGACATCATGATATTATTTCTCAGCTAGCTTGTTTGCCGATCCGTTTATCCTAATGCTTCAACTAGACTGGATACTTGATAAATGAGCTTCCCCATTCACCCATCATTGATTCATGCCCATTTCATACTATCGAAACAATTTGCTGCTCAGTCACTAACTATGTGATTGTGATGGGGGTGTGTACACAAAGAGGAATAAATGTCCTTGATGCTTGATTTTTCAACACAAGCTACATGTAATTTGAAATATTCTTTCCAGGTTCTCAGACGACAACAGATGCTGCCCCTATTGCTCCTCTGAGGCCAGGATATGGTGCTGTTAAGCCATCAAAAAGTGTCCAATGCTGCTTGGACATTAGGGAATATCGGTTTAAGGCCACTCAGACTGTCAATGTGTCCTCCATGACCAAGGCTATCCAGTGTGGGGGAGATGTGGCGGATGTTGAAGCAACGTGTTTGGAGCAAGCCATCTATGTTTTGAAGTCCACACCAGAGTTTTGGACGCTTTCATATGAGGCTAGTATCTTGAGGGGCATTTACCTTGAACAGAAATGCTTTGATCTGAAAATATTGTTAGGTTAGATTGTTTCTGGTATATGATTAGATTACTTTATTGCATAACTACATCAATGAGGTCAAGGGCAATGCAGACAACAAAAGCATACAAACATGACAAAACCTAGATCAGCTGTTGCTCAATTTACCCAGAACAATTATGCTGTCATCAGCAAGTTTACTGAAGCTGTAAGATGTCTCTGTACATGGTTGTGAAACTTGGTACACATGTTTCTTTTGGAGGATTTGCCTGTGCTAGATGAAATATTTATTTTATTTCCAAATTATAGCAAATGATAAGGTTTTTGGTTTGGCAAAAGTGTACATGTTCAACTGTACATGTTCAAAGAAATTTTGTGAAGTTTTCAGAATAGAATAGAATAGAATAGAATAGAATTTATTAACCAATCAGGTGCCCACGTGGAGCGTACAATCAATACCCCCCCCCCCTTTCTTTGATACAATTGATTCAAACAAACATGTACAACACACAAGAAAGTTACAAATTTCTCCAACACTGAGATCTGTTCACCATTATGAGGATCAAAGGCTAACTAGCGTTTATGAGACATGTTATTATATAATACATGTACAAATAAAGCTACCCGGAAAGTTCAGACTCACGTCGCAAGACCATAACATGACAAATAAATTTTGATAGTGCAAAACACACCTCAGAGTTACCACTGCTAAGCAGCCAGATAAACTGGTTTGGGGACGACAACAAGTTAAAATTTGCACAAGATTTGCTTGCTGTTTCGTTTAAAGAAAGGCGAATATTACTATATTTATTACAATTAATTAATACATGAAATTCATCTTCGATCTCATTTGGACAGAAGGAACAAGTTCTATCGTTAATAGGTGTATTATTATACCGCCCATGTTCTATAGATAATCTATGACAGCTTAGCCTGAATCTAGATAATTCCTGTCTATATTCAGCACACTTAATAGTATTAAGATAGGTTTCCCTATGAAAATGAGACTTAAAAAGTTGATAGGTCCTAAGTTTCACACCGGAGAACTGATTATGAAACTGTTTCACATCTGTAAGCATATTAGCACAAGAATTAGAGAGTTCAATTTTACATTTCCATAAATAACGATATTTCTCCGCTAGACAGCGTGATACTTGTTTCGATAAGCACTTAGGACTTATACAAACATTTCTAGGGGATAAATGAGATATATTCAAAGTAGAAAATAAAGCTTCCATATCCCCCACCCAAGACTGAGCACTTTCACCATATAGATCACATGATAAAGAATAAGCCTCAGCTAAAAGGCTATCATCATGTAAGGATTCGATTCTTGACCAATATCGGGCTTGAGACCTAAGGATATCAAAGGTAATTGGTAGCCTGCCGAGTTCTCCACGAACAGCTTCATTACTGGCTTTAGAGTGTACACCTAAAATATATTTACAAAATTTAAGATTAAGTTTCTCGGAGGGAATGTCCTCAAGGGATCTCATAAGATAACCATCACCCTTCTGAAGCAATCGTTTACCATTCATACAACCCCAAATTTCTGCCCCATATAATGCCGCTGGTTTTACAGTATGATCAAAAACATGTAAGGAGGTATCTATGCTGGGTGTGGTTACTCCAAAGGACTTGATCAGGTGAAAATAAGACTTCAACCCCTTTTTGTATACATCATGTTTTGCAGCTGAGAAAGATCCGGACTGATGAAAAGTTGTTCCTAAGTAATTATATGTCTTTACTTGATCAAGAGTATTCCCACAAAAAGAAATATTTGTCTTTACTGATTTACCGGATCTAGTGAATACCATAACCTTTGTTTTGTCAATATTAAGATTTAAATTCCACATGGTAGAATATTCCCCTAATTCATTCAGATGTCACTGGATGATTATGTACCTTGGTACCGGTATACATGTTTCTAATCTTATGATTATAAGATGAGCCCGAGGCTGTGCTATTTATGAGATTAAATATAAATTTTTGTCCGAATTACATGTATGAGGGTTTTGAATTAGTAACTTGCCAATTATCTGTACTGATAAGTAAGCCAAATTTTGTCAGATTTCATTGGATGATTATGGAACTTGATTTCATATGTTTCTATGATGTGAATTTGATATTTATGAGATAATGAAATATTACTTTATATTCAAATTACCAGAATTTGGATTTATTAATTTTCAATGATAAGTTTTGTAGAAAATATTTCAGTGTTTGTTCTAAGTATCAGGTTTGGACTGATATGTATTTTACACTGAGGAAATATTGATACAGGTTCCCTACACATGATTTATTATAATTATACCAGGCATAGTCTTAGTGATTCAGTGACTCACTTTCAGCCATACTGATGTTGCAGTGACACCAGCCTGACTCACTTTATGGCATGCTGGTGTTACAGTGACATAGTGGTTCACTTTAAGCCCTGTACTAATCTTATAAAATAGCAACATGTAGTCACGGGCATACTGATAATGACTCTTTCAGACCTACTGATACAATGATTCATTGTCTGCCACATGGATCTTTCAGGCATGATTAGTGACTCACTTTGAGCCATACTGACGTTACCGAGGCAGAGACATATTGGCTCACTTTGAGCCATGTACTGTCGAAAAGTGGCTCACTTTGAGACGTACTGATTTACACTTTCAGTCATACCAGTGCTGATCTCATAATGACAAGTATTCACTTTGATACATACGGATGTTATTGTGACATATTGATAACTAACTTGCTGGGATGCTGGTGTTAGTGAATCATATTAAATCACTTTTTATGCATAATCCATTATTGATCTTCTGATTTTACAATTACAATAACTTTTATTCTACTGGGAATCTATTATAATGCTATGATAGTGACATAGAAATATTTTTAAGCAATTTTCAGTTTGATCGAGATGGCAATGCCATCTACATGTAGGCTTTCAATACTGCTGCAGCTTCGGTGGATCGCCGACAAGGCGGGATATTGGGGTTCTCAGATTTCTTGTATCATCAGTGGAAAAGGGCCTATATTGCTTTCAGCTGCAAATGAGGCTGCTATTATATCACTGTGCACATAGTTTCTCTTTACTTCCATAACATAAGGTACATGCATTCTGTTTTTAACTTTTCCATGGTTTATCAGTATCTGTGCTAAATACTTCATTTATTTTTTACTTGCAGGTGCAGAAATACCCAAGTGGGGATGTCCTTGTGATTTCGCGGCCAGATTTCCTGGGAGTGTGTGGCTATGAGCTGGAGCCCATACGTGTCACCCTCGATCAGAGTGGAGTATGCACTGTAAACAAGTTGTTTGTCCCACTCGAATTACACAATGTGAGCAAAAATAAATATGAGCTCAATATAGGGGATTTCGTGAACATCATGAGGTCAGTCTGTTCGATGAATTTGACTATGTGTCCGGGAATCAATGAGCAGTATGTCGATGTTTTATCATCATCGAAGGTCGTTACAATGACTTTACCATTCACGAGACATCAGGCAAAGAAGTGCGTAAAATGGCACGAGAAGACCAATGCTGTCAAATGCAAAACCCCAATGTGTCTTCACTGCAGATATGTGACTAAATCTATACAGAAGTCAAGGAAACGGAAATCTTTAGAGACTCCAACCCGAAAGTATCAAAGGAGGCTTATTACAAGTAATTACAGTTTTAAGAAACTTACCCCAATAAGCAAGAAGATTAGATTGCAGAGACTTAAAACTGCCCGCCATTATGCAAAAGCAAAGTTAAGTAAATTTGAGGCCATTCTCAAGGCTAAGGAAATTACATTGAATGCTGAGCAGTCATTAGAGATGTCGGACATTGTTAAGGCAATAAACACTAATCACCTGAATGATTTAGATGAGGCGATAAACTCGACAGATACTGACGAGCACAGAAAGAAACTTCTGAAAGAAGCCTGGCAGAAGGATTCTGAGGCTAGACAGAGGCAAGACAAATCAAAGTTCTTCAAGGACCAGAGAATGAACAAACCTGGTGACCGTGCCAATAAATGGAGTTCAATAACTTACAGGATTGCTCTGGCAGTCTATTGCAGGAGTCCGGCAGCTTACAATGCCCTTAAAAGCTTTGAAATCCTAAAACTTCCTTCCATTAGGTCATTACAGGGTAAAACCTCAAAATTTTTAGACAGTCCTGGTATAAATCATCAGTACATAAAAGACCAATCTGAACAGTATACAAAGTTCAAAGAGGAGAAACAAGCCAAGGGAGAGAAGGTTCCCTTTGGTGAAGGTGTGTTAATATTCGACGAAGTGAAGGTCATTGACAAAATCATGTGGAATTCAAAAAACCATGAATTTATGGGTCTGGCAATGACACCTGAGGACTTCCCATATCTGAACGATATATTTCTTTCAGATAGTGATCCAGTGGATACTACACCCCAAGCTGCAAAATACATGCTCCAATTTGTGTGGAGGGACCTCGCTTCAAAGTTTGATGTTATAGGTCCTTACTTTTCCTGTACGGAATCTTTAGAACACAAGTTTATTCTAGGTTGTGTATTTGAAACCATGCGAGTTTTCCATGCATATGGCTTTAAAGTAAAGTGTCTAGTTTGTGATGGGGCAAGCGAAAATTTAGCTCTTATAAAGTCTACTATGAAACACAAAGGCGTGTTTGGCTTCAATACACTGGAAGATAACACTTATGACTTTAGTATCAAGCCACATTTCCAGAACCCATTTTTACCAGATTACCAATGCTACTGGTTAATTTGTCCATCCCATCAGTTAAAAAATATGGTAAGTGCACTGCACTCTTCACGGGATCGTGGTCCGAAGAATTTCATCCAAAATGGTCACCATGTAGGCTGGGAACAAATCAAAAGTGTGAAATCACGGGAAGATGATCGATTTATGCATGGGCAGGTGCGCTTTGTCCCTGGTCTGTTACAGTCCTACATCATTCGTGACTCCTGGACAAGACTAAATGTGAAGCCCTCGAAGATCATGCAGCAAGAGGCATTTCTATCGGAACTCTATAGTCACAGCCAAGCAGCAGTACCAGACTCCGGTTCAGCTTTGGAAACCTACAAATTCCTCAGAGCATGTAATCAGCTTTTTGAGAATGGATTCTTAAGTAAACAGAAAGTTGATTCCTTACAAAGCCCACCTCTGCAGTCTATTTTAGAGGGATACAAATATTTTGAGGACTGGCTGAGAGAGATTTTAACTGCAGACCCTGGATACAAACTAAATGCCCCCAAGCAAACCAAATTTTTGGCTTGGCAAACTTGGGATCTGTTAAGAATTTGCGTCTTTGGTGTACAGGGACTGGTAGAAAACTATATGCAAGATCATCCAGATTACTTTTTGGTTCTTGGTAGAATTAATGGAAGTGTCGTGGAAAGTTTATTTTCTCAGTTTAAATACGCCACTGGGAGTAAGCTGTCCTCTGTGAACTATTCTCAAGCGAGGAGGAGTGTAATTATGAAATCAAATGTGCATGGAGCACACTCTTCCAACAAAGATTATAGAGATGTTGAGCTAAATATTAGAGAGCAGGACTTGTAACTCAAATTTGATTTGATTTTTTCGATGCCCCTTGAAAACCATTGACTGCGCATGTAACGTACATATATATTAAAGTATGAGATGTGAATAGAGAGACTGTCATTCACTTTACACCACCACACTCCTAAAAATAGGACCAAGAGTGTGAAAAACAGCAACCGCAATCCTCTCTATCAATAATGCCTGCGATTGGTAGTCACAGGCTTTTACCCGTACCATATCAAGGGGTCAGTTAGTGCTCCTTAGTGGATATTTTCTGGAAGCCGACCCCTTCTCCACCTCCGTGTCACTTGTTGCTTTTATTAACTTTTCCAATGCTGATGATTAACTGTACACAAGCTGTTTACACACTGACCCCCACCTCTCCCATATTACAGTAGAGGCCATGTTGTGTATTTCTGTCCAACTGCGCATGCGTATAGACCCAAAAATACATAACATGGCGTCGACCTTAATATGGGCAAGGTAGGGGTCGGTGAGAAAATGGTTCATGTACATCTGCGTTGGAAAAGCTTCCAGAAAATATCCAGTATATGGTACGGGTAAAAGCGAGCAGAGATCCATATTCCTGGCCAGTGACTATCAGCCGAAGGCATTATTGATGAGAACAATTGTGATTAGAGGGGTGTTATCACACTCCTTCAAATCATTTTTCACACCTCTGCTATTGTCAACAACGAAAGACTGGAAACCAGGGTTTTTTGTCATATTCAAATTACCAGGTATCTCACTCAATCTGGTTGTCGGGCGACACTCTGGGGGTGTGGCCACTGGTAGATGGGAATTGAGCTATCTCTGGTGACCACACCTCCAGAGGATCGTTGATGCAACGTTGGATCTCCTCCCACTGTATTGAATGTTGGACACATAATTGGTTATTATTCTCTTTATGTAAATTTGTACTTTACCATTTTACAGTCTAGCACATACACACTCTGCGAGTCAACATGGTCAAGGCAGCACTCGTGTCAGCAAAGTCTATTTGCCCGTGTTATGTTATTCACTTTGATGTCTGTATGCTTTCAGGAAATCCTGGAAGCGGGGCAATGCAAGTTCCAGAAGCAAGTATCCTTCAATACATGATGGAGACTGTTTAAATATAGTGTATACGCTTAATATTTTTCCAGTTCAACATTATTAATGTTATTTATTGTTTTATATTCCTAGATTAATTTCCAGTGGTATATGTACCTGGTATATCAAGAAAAGTTAACTTGTTGGAAACTCTTAGACCAAACATGTTTTCAGTAGTTTTGAAACCGAATTTTGAATTTACTGATTCTTAAAACTCGTGCAAGTTACATGTACTTAAAAACTGAATTTCCTCAAGTCTAATACTGGAATGTCCTTCAGTTTCAACACTAAATGATGTTAATGGAAAATTAAAATAGGAATATAAAAATGCTGTCCATTTCAATTGTGAACTGCTCCTCTCAAGGTCACCAAGGCACTGCACAAATGCTGAATTTTCAATTTCAAATGTACATTTATTAAATACAATAACCAAATTCAATCAACAGTTGGACATTATAATGATATGTCAACATAAATGTACAGTACATTCCATCTCTTTCACATGCATAACCTGTACCAGAGTAATCTCATTGTATTAAACTGAACAATAAAATGATTAAATAAAAGCTACAAATGTGTACAAAGAAATGTCTTTCAACCTAATTTTTGGTCAGCATGTTGATCTTTCCACTGCATGGCCATCCAAACTAATATCTGTTTCCAGTAGCCATACCTACCCATATTTTTTTGCCAGTAAAAAGTAGGTATTTTTATTTTCAAGTTTGTAGAATAATTCAACAAATCTCATAAAAAATGGCTCAAAATTGCAAAGAAAAGAATTTAGGCAAAACAATAAATATATGCCTGCCTACTCACCTACCTACATGTACCAAGTTGGTTACTGGAAACAAATATTATTGTGGATGGCCTCCTGTAGTCCTTATTCCTATCTTAACTTCCTACCAAACTGAACTGCATCAACAGGTGGACTTGGCATGCCATTTTAAAAACAAATTCTGTTACCATGGAATAGAGTGAGTGAGTGAATAGGGTTTAACGGCGCTTTCAACATTTTTTCAGCTATATCACGACGGGGAAGGGAGGGGAGGGGCAGGGGTACCTACTTGTAACAGAGCAGATCTAATCGTGCCATTTTATAGTGCTGTCCCACTGAAATATCATGCCGTAGGCAGACCTGACACCCCATAGAATAGAATATCGTTACTTGCTGAACACAGCACCCTGAGAGGCTAACAATCTAATTAATACAGAAAAATAGAAAAAAAACTAGCGGTTCCTGTTTGACCCTCGAGTTGCCGCTTCGGCATGAAGCCTATGCTCGTTTTTCCCAAGCAAAAACATATGTCTCACTCTCCCCCAACCTCCCACCTTGCCTTGAGTGGGCACATAATTTAAGGGAAAGTGCTATAAAATGAATGTAGCAATAAGTATCCTAAACAAAGCTCCACTTCTAAAAATATTAATTACAAAGAGGCGATTTTTATTGTCGCAGTAAGTTGTAACCCAGTGAGGAGTCGGGATTTATATAGCAATGAGTGGATTGTCGACATCTACAGCGTCCACCCAATGTGAAATAAATGTAATGTGAAGCATCAACTATTTCGAAACTGATCACATTATAGGAAAGATGCGAAACATCCAAGAGCCACACCTATAGTATACATGCTGTACCGTATAGAAGCTTCATGCATCTGCCTTCAGTAGTTTCCAAAATATGGAGTGAACAAAAATTGGACAGATAGATAAGCACATTTTGCATGGACTCGCGCAAGCACTACCTCACACCCAGACCTAAATTGGATCAAAGGCCATTTCAATGAAGCTTCCATCCAACATGTCCAAGTTTCGTGAAATTCCGTCCAGATATCTTGCAGACAAGGTATGTATAAACATGAACAATTAGATGGACGGGTGGACGATGGACATGGATAAATGCACACACACACCCAAACCTAATCAAATGAGGGGGCTATCCCAATGAACCTTCCATCCAAGTTTGGTGAAATTCCATCCAGTAGTTCTTAAGATATCTTGCAGACAAGGCCTGTATATACATGTACAAGTAGATGGACGGACGGACACCGGACATGGATGAATGCCGCACACACACCAAAACCTAATCATATGAGGGGGCTATCCCAATGAAGCTTCCATCCGAGTTTGGTGAAATTCCATCCAATAGTTCTCAAGATATCTTGCAAACAAGGCAAGGGGACGGACAGACAGACAGACATCACAAACACTAGATGTCTCCCCCCAACACAGTAATAATAGACACAGACATAATAAAATACTAATAACCCCATCCCTAGATTATATATGATTCCGTCCCCCTAATATTTAACCCCACAAAACATTACCACAATACTAGTTAACTTTAGTACTGTCCATGCCCAGCCGCTATTCCGGCTCAGGGCGGAGGACAGTCAGACGGAGATGGCTCATTCCCATCTCCTACCGACGACCACCATCCGCCCCAGGCCGAAATCCCGGCTCGATGCGCCCTCCGCCAGGCGAGTGGGAGCAGGCCCAGTCCCGACCCCTGCCTGCTCACGGCTGACCCATCGAGTCGGGGGCGGTTACTCACATTTCAGAAGTTAACAATTGCTGACATTTTACTACACTTTCTATGATCTGTGGTCAAGACAGAAATAAAACGCAGAAAGGACCTGTGTGGTTTGATGAATATTGGCCCCCATGACGTACGGTTTAGATTGACAATCAAGTATCATAATACAAAAGAAATTTGTCAGTTAGTGTAAAGTGTATTGCTCCGAGTATTTTGGTAGGCTCTGGGTATTATGGTGTTCTAATAATAGCATCTTGAAGTAGTGGATTTGTACGAAATCGTCCTTTTTGAGGCGAAAACAGCACTCTTCCTCTCTGTAAACAAATGAAGCTAGTCGAGAAGCAAACTTAACCTCAAAATAATATTGACCGAGTCAATAGTTTGTTGTTACCCAAACACTGTTTTGGTTCTGGACTAGCTTCATATGTTTACGGAGAGAAAATTGTACTGTTTTCGCCTCAAAATAGACGATTTTGCACAAATGCACTACTTCAAGATGCTGTTATTAAAAAATCATAAGATCCAGGGCCAACAAAATAATCAGATCATAAGACTGCCGACAAGATGACATACTTTACACTAAATTGGCTAATTAATTTATCAGACCCTGTAGACGCACTTTTTTTGCTTGCGAATAGGACTGATGGCAAGTTTATTCAACAAAGTCTTTCAAATGTTTTGTTTTTACTCTCCTTCGCTTAGCAGGTTGGGGAGATGGAGATGGCTCAGCAGCCGGATCAATCCCACTGCTACTAGGTGTTGCTTCAGGGACTGATTCCAGCTGTAAGCTTCTCTTCGCTGCAGAAGCTTTTCTTCCCATTAGTTGCTTCCCTTTGCTAGACTTTGTCGGCTGGTCTTCTTTCACTGCAGGGTTGGTCTTTTTTTTCTGTTCCAAAAGTTTAGCCTTTTTTGCCCGCTTTTTAGCATTAGATCCTTTTTTCCTGTTTTTTGCGGTCAAGGCAAACAGTTTGTCTCTCAGTGTTTGGCCACCCCTCGATCTCCTGCCCGCTTTTTCTGCCTGCCTCTGGGTGTGGCCAGAAATAAATTCTGCAAGCCGAGCATGCGTTAACTTTCGGAGCCATTCTTCGAAATACATCCTGCATTGGTCCAGGGGGGTGTCTGGGACTGTGTGGCCACATGCTGCCTTGAATGAATCCCATAATGCCACCGTGTTCTTAACTTCAGCCACACACACCTTTGAAGAAAATAAGACATGTATAAATAATTGATACTGATACATCTAACATGATACAATAGTGTGAATTGACAAGTGTTGCACCATCCTTCTGACTAAAATGCAATAATTCCTGATGCAAAGGTTCAGTTGTTTGTTGCATTTTGACGAAAGTTGAAACTTGAACAAGAAGCTATGCTTGGATCTGGAGCATTCAATTCATCCAATCATTCTATTGTTTGACAATCACAATTGCAGTGATACCAGAACTATTCCAGAGCTTAATCAGAAAAAAATGGTATTAAGGAGAAATAACTCCATTGCAAGGCACAAGTTAAGTTAGGTCTCTTGAGTAACTAGAGGCCTAAACCTATAGGTATAACCTCTACAGAAGTGGAGATAAAACAGGTCTCTCTTTCCTCAATAACTTTTGATTCATTGATCATACAAATTACAATCACAGAACTTCAGAGCGACTATCATGGTCATACGAACTATATGCATCGTAAATTGTCGATCTAATTGCATAATAGCCACACAAATACTTGGTCTATTATCATGAAAGTTAGATAGGAAACAATTGTTTAACACCATCTGATGCATACATGAAAAAAAAGTTTTTTATTTTTTTAATGAATATTTTAAAGTTGAAATCCAAAATAACCTTTTTACCTCCATTTCTGGAGAGGTTATACCAGAAGACAGTTCATGAACTTCTGGTTAACCACCTAACCTGATGAGGGACAGATATCGTTCTAACATGGAAATTTCATCTATAAAGGAACAATGGATAACATTTAAGTTGTCAATGACACACCTCCCCCTCTCTCGTCATCATGTGTGAAAAATATGAGATTTTTTTTTCTCTTTTCTGTAGTTCAAGGATCAAGGATAGTTTGTCTTTCTTCTTATCGAGGTGATAATTTGTTAAGAATTCCTAGTAGTACTAGGTAATATCGAGTTGCAAGTCAGCTGGTTCATCAGAGCCCAATTGTAGGTCATTTCCCTCCCCATCTTTTCCCCCCTATGTCATTGGGGGAGGGGTATGATTGATTGTATGCTCTATATGGGCCCGTGGTTGGCAATAAACTATTTTATCCTGTTTCCTCTCCCCCCCCCCCTTCATATATTCCTCCGGGCTCTCATATTCACCCCACCCCTTCATACTTATTTGTGCATATAGCTGGGAAATGTTAAAGGTAAGCACTCTTAATTTTTTCTGGAACAGTTTATGATAAAAGATTTGCATTATTTTACCGGCACATGAAGAAAAAATTTAAATAAAATAAGGAATATTTGTTACCTCCGACAACAGCTATATGGGCAAATAAATATTGGGGGGGGGGGGGAAATGATGGGGAAGGAACATGACGGGGGGGGGAGGAGCGCAATAAATCAAGTGATGCATTACCTTCAACATGCCCTTTCCATAACGACGGAAACTCTCTTCATTGGCATACTTCATGACTATGTCAATTGTTTCACCCAGAAAAGGCAGAAATGGCAGCTTTGGGAGGAATAGCCCACCTCGATCCCGGATCCGTAAACCCACTGGAACATCAGCCCCTTTCTTCTCCTCTTGTGTCATTTTCAACAGAAAAGTCAAATCGTACAGATTCTGTGCCTGTTGTCTTTGTTTGAGGGAAAGTCGGGTGTTCTGTTTTCGCCTCTTGCTAACTTTCCATAGTTCACCCATGCAGCCTCCCCCGAGGGATAAAAGGCCACGTTTCGTTTCTCGTCTTGGGGTGGCTGCTGTGACCGGTCGTGTTAGGCTGCCAGCAGTGCCGCTACTCTCCCCTTGGCTGACTGAGGTCGCCGCCGCTTCCTCGATTTTCTCGCCTGCAGTCTGGCCGTACACGAAAACACAGTGACACAGAAAGTTAAATATCGCCAATTTGTCTTCTGTGCTGGCATCGGGATCGAGATTTATTTCGGAAGATACAAACTTCTGGCCAACGTGCGAAAAGAAGTCTATCGTGAAGTCCGAATATGATGACTTCTTCATAGATTTCTTCACACGGAGTTGCTTCTTGTGCAGCATCTGGTACTCCTTTGTCAGAGATTCCACAGTCCTGGATATTCGCCCAGTTTTCTCAAGTGCATCCCAGACAGCTTTCCTCTGTTGATTTTCAATGATATGAAGCTCAGATCCCAGCAGTTCTTTCACCTTATCAATCACGTTCGTTTTGGCTGCCATTTTGTCTCTCGAAAAACTCCCATGATTCATTGCGCTGCCTGTGGTTATCGACTCTGATGCTGGATTTGCCTTCGCGCGCTCTCTGAGCCATTCCCGGACATTTCAAAATTGTCTCCCCTGAGAGTTCGCCTGTTCCCGCTAGGGGGCAATGTTTTCAACTGGATGCGCTAAAATGGGGAACATGCCGTCGATGACACTGACTACATCATTGCATACTTCTAGTTTGAAGGACTTCTGTTAACACCTAAATGGCCTGAAAGAGGTGTTTCGTGGGCTAGTCTGAGGACATCTGAACGATATGACACAATCTGATACTTAACTGCCCACTCATCATCAGGTGACACATCTGGTGGTCGGCATTTGCGCATAAGAACACCATTCTTACAACAGTAACACACAGGCTCTTGAGTTAATAAATCACACTCATCCACTGCCATGTCAAACAACTTGGAAATGTCCTTGTCACTATGCTCTTCATTAACCACCTGTGATTTGAAATTTTGTCATTAGAACATTCAAATTTGGTATCCAAATGAGGCTTATCAGCCTCATCATTTAAACACACGAAGGTGTCGGCCAAACAAACGTCATCGATGACGTCATCTTTAAGACTTTTCAGACTTACTCATGGCTCTAGTAACTGCACAATCAGGATACAAACTTTGAATTTCGTCTTCAACCGGATCATGGATCTGATCCAAACAAGGCTTGTCAGTTACAATCGGGTTAACCCTGACCTTTTCTCTCGCAAGATCATTGCCAAGAACTAATTGAATTACAAGCGTCTAGTCCGTCATTCATAATCCAGCCGTCGTCCATTAGAGAATAGCCCCGGGTTAAGCGGAATTAGACACAAGTTACGAAACGTAGCGCCATAGATCTTGCACGCTACGTTCGTATTTTGCTATCAGCATGCGATATGTATCGCCAAATTTGAGAAACTTTGAGTGGAGGCGCTTGGTGGAATAGCCCTGTTTTATAAGTTTCTGCAACAATGTTTTGTGACGTTGATTAAAATCATCACATTTAACCCAGGATCTAGCAAATGCTACTAAGCGAGATATGTATACGCCATATGCAGGTCACACTGGAATATTACTATCCAGAAAGGGATAGTTTACGATGTCGAAATTGTAATCATCTCTTTTGTCATAAAGTCGACGAGAGAGAATGCCCGCTTCATTTTTATAGAGATAGAGATTTAAATAAGATGTGCCTGTAGGGCTATCTGTAGTTTCCTTCAAATCCAGTGAAGGTGGATATATATCCTTCACTGCGTCATGTATATAGCGATTATCCACAGCGAGAAGATCGTCTATATAGCGTTTGGTGAATGAGAAGGAACGGGCTTTGAATGGATCGGACCCTCAAATGGTAAACTACCTTTAATATCCACCGTAACAGGTCCAGAAATCAAGTCGGAAGACAGATGAACGTTATGAAGCAGTCAGTATGTCGGCACCTCTTCCCACTTCCCTTATATGTGTTGTAATTTACAGAATCTACCCCTTTAACCAGGACATTACTGCCTGCAGATGAAGAATCAGAAAACTGCAAAATATCTGCCAACAAAATAGACTGGGACGCACCCGTGTCTCGCAAAATCTCCACAGGAGTAGCATTAGCAAAGTCACTTGAAAGTGACACAAAACCATTGCGGATAAATGGTTCAAAAATCTCCTAACAGGATTTGAAAAACTGTCAACCTTATCCTTGATAGAACTAATAGGAACAGTGTCCTTGGCCATCTTAACGTCATATACATTATGAACGTCACTAACCTGCTTGGGTATAGATCTTGAAGTGAGGAAACTACTAGGCATTTGAAAGGCTTGATCTTGTTTTCTTTTCAATTGAAAACAATGAGCCATTAAATGGCCGTCCCTCTTACAATAGCTACAAACGGGAGATTTATTTTGAGTGTTAAAAGTGAGTGACTGAGACTCTGTGTTTGACCTTTGACCTTTGTAACTGGGTTAAAAGTTTTAGGCCCTGAGAAAGAACTGGATTACTTACCTGAGAGATTAGAGTGGAATGAACTTGGCTTTACAGCATTGACAAATGATAATTTGTGTGTTAGAGCGTATTCATCAGCAAATCATGCTGCTTGGTGTAAGGTGTTGGCATTCTTTTCATCAAGAAATGTTCTAATATCACCATGGGTACACCTTTTAAATTCCTCTACCATCATAAGCTGTCTAAGGTTTCAAAGTTGTTGTCAATTTTAACCGAAGCACACCACCTTCTTTTGAACGAGCAAATTCTACATGAGTCTGAGAGTTTTCTTTTTCACAACTACGAAACTTTTGTCTATAGGCTTCAGTAACTAATTCATAACCCTTAAGGATTAAATCCTGCACTATGTCATAATTTGATGCTTGCTCTACCCTCAATTGAGTGTAAATGTCCCTTGCCTTCCCGATCAAAACACTTTGAAGAAGTAAATTCCAATTTTCTTTTGGTCAGTTTAAATTTTCAGCAATTTTCTCAAAATGCAGATCAACTTCTTTTTCCTGAAATGGTGGGACGAGACGTATTTGACGAGCCGCATAAAATTTTGATTGTGATTGTAGAGGTGCATGTGTAGGAGGACTTGTTCGCAACTGTGATTCCAAATGCTTCATTTCTAACTGAAACTGTCTTTCTTTCTCTTTCTCTCTTTCCTCTTTTTCTAATCTTTCGCTCTATACAGGTAATTCTCTGACTTCACAAATTCAGACAATGTATCAATTTACAACTATGTTGCAAAAACAGATCAGCTGGCAAGCTGTATTGCAAACAGTGCTCGCGGGTAGGCCCCCAATTTCTGTTACGTCATAAACGATAATAGAAAAAACGTAACAGAAAACTTTTGTGAAGTCAAGGGTTAACAATCAAATATTGATTTACAATACTAAAATCATACACAAACCAAGTAAGGTTAATACAGCAAATAAATGTCAAATATAATCTCACTGTTCAATGATATACCGGTGTATATTTCGCAGTCCGTACTGACGTGCAAATCTCTCCACAGTTCAATGACGTAGATAACACAGCGCCAAGAGTCAATTCACAAGAATATACAATCCAGCAGTCCGTAAGTTCAGACAAAGATAAGACAGTATAATGCACCCACAGAAAATCCATTTGAATTCCCTCCTCGATCAATGAACGCTAGGCTATTTATACTAGGCATTCGAGATCATTCCACAACATACAGCATTGACGTATGATCTGACCCAGATATAATTACGACAAGCTTCCAGAAAGCTTGAAGCGACCAACCCACACAACAGTACGTGAAACAAGCCTACATAGCTCCATCATTCCTGAAACATCCACAGTGTCTAACAGTAAATTACAACACCATGACACTACTGTTGGTGAGGACATGTAGAATTCGAGATTTACGGGAAACTAGTCTCTGTATGTTTGTTTTATGTTGGATTTCTTGTTCAAATTTAAGAGTTGTCGCTATATTTATGACACTATCAGATTAAATGCTTAATAACGCCAACTGTAGTAATTTTTCATGAATTCTAATTAGACTAAGGTCAGGTCTTAATAACTTTTTTATAAATAACGTGCCAGTGCTGCTTGCTTACTACAAACATCCCATGCGATCATCTATGGGATCATGTATTGCCAGTCACTGTCTCTGGTAATTGTACTTCCATGTATTTCCAACTATATATGTATGAGAGTCAGTTCCAGCGCTCAGTATTCAGCTATACAAGTTTACATGCATGATATAAATATGTACTTAGTTGAACTTTACGATTCTGATGACTGTATTTTAGTTTAGAGAAAGCTAACTATTTCGTTATCACAATTATACTTAATATTTGATGCACTAAAGAATGTAACAGAACGGTATATATAGTTACCGTTCGACGAATGTAAATTAAACTTTAACATCTTGTATCACTGATATTATATCATCATTGTCTCCCGTCGCCATTGGTGTACTGTATCACTGATATTATATCATCATTGTCTCCCGTCGCCATTGGTGTACTGTATCACTGATATTATATCATCATTGTCTCCCGTCGCCATTGGTGTACTGTATCACTGATATTATATCATCATATCATCATTGTCTCCCGTCGCCATTGGTGTACTGTATCACTGATATTATATCATCATTGTCTCCCGTCGCCATTGGTGTACTGTATCACTGATATTATATCATCATTGTCTCCCGTCGCCATTGGTGTATTGAATCATATGCTCAACATCGAGCAGTTTGTTGGAGCATTCAATTTTGTATAATGCAACAAAACCTTTATCTGCAGACTTTTCTCATGTCGTGTTACATAAATAATCCACATTTATTACTGGAATGATATACATTTGCGTTCGATTTGATTGTTCCTGCCTTAAATTAAGAGCTTTGGAAAAGTCACGGAAACGAACTTAAACTACGGAACCATCCACCGTGTCATCAGCGACGACTGCGTTAAATTATCTAACCTACGAGCAAGCCCTGTTTGTGAGGTGACCGAACATTCTACAAAATGTACACGTCACTTTGGCCTCTGCCGCAGATCTGTTTTATACAACAGTGACTCATCCCATGCTGATTGTGTATAGTTCAGCATTATGACTGTGTCTTTCATACGTTGATGTTTACCCAATTTACATTAATGTCTATGGCATACCATTGATGGGAGTCCCTGTCTCAGATGTGGTGGGCCTAGCCGATCCAAATCCCCTGGACCAGTGGATTGAGAGAGTTAAGAATGATATGCATCACACAAGTGGCATCGGAATGGAATCGTGGGCAACATGGTAGATACATACTTATTTTTTTAAAGCACTATAACGACGAACCCGGTGTAATGTTTTCATAATAGTATTTATAGCGGATTATAAAGATTTTTATCACTCATAAAAGTTATATTTCAATGTACATGACACTTGTGTTGTATAACTGCTGTGAATTATTTCAGTGACGTCAGGCTTGATCATGGAAATAATAGACAGACTATTGCAGGTATATCACAAATATTTTCTCGTGAAAGACGAAAAGAACCTCACTCAACGCTTCGCGATCCATGATTTATCATTTGGTCTTTCACTCGACAAATATCTGCAAATATTCTCTATATACTTTCCATATAATAAACAGAGATAATCCGAATATGGTTTATTTATTTAATGCGTTTATTTAGTAAGTGCATATTGGGTCCGGAGAATACACTTATGTGGTCCGGTGAAACATCCGGGCGTCCAGTACAGTATTGATGTTAATCGGACATCTATTGGACATCTACAATCAAAGGTAACAAAGACCTAGAGAACGACATTCAATACGGATAACTAAGATATTGTTCAGCGGACATACAATTACTTGCAACAAAATCAGAAATATAGTTACCCCATTACCATGAAAGTCATTAATGTAGTGCTGCTGTGCATCCAGCAATCACACCGGTCGACTGTGAATCCATTCGAAATCTTGGCATCAAATACCATCTTAAATTTGTGAAGTAGAAATCATATACAGGTATGTTGCAATTAATATTTTAAGTCATCCAGACGATAATATTAAAGATAAACAGTAAAATTAGCGATCTTACGTATTCACCATAATATCTTCAACGGATATTAAAGAATGAACAGGACAAACCTCTATATATAACATGCATGCGAATGTCTGTTCACACGTGACAGATTGAGTAGGGCAAGTCACGAGACAAAAGGGTTCATATGGACAAACTTTCAAAACGGAAGATATATTCATTCTGGGCAGTGAGTCAGACAATTCAAAAGTGGAGTAAAAGAAACCATTTGGATAAAAGCATCCAGACCGTCCATAAACAGAAATGGCGGATTGCGATTCATATTATCAAAAACATATGGGGAGGGGGACACTTTCCAGGGGTTTAGGTGATTGCATCCCACCTCAGAGTAACACAATTACGGAAAAAACTTCATTGAAAGTTCCTTAAGTACGACGTCGATTCTGTCTCCAAGTGGGGTTATTTTGGTGAAAACAGGTTCGCTTGGTTGATAGTTTATCCTTCAAAACCTCATTATGTGTGGCAAAACTGTCTTCTAATTGAGTGGAGAACAGTTTAAGCTGGTATTCCTCACTTTTGTCGCACAATCATTGCAGGGGCGTCACAAGTAGTTAATAGTCGCTAATCTGTTTATCGTTTCTAATGCTATTACTTGATTTCTCCAGTTTTATTTTTAAAAAAACGTTTTTTTCTGGAAAACTACTCATGGAGATTCCAAATTTGGCATGGCTGGTTTTAAAAAAGTTTTTTTTCTCAATTTTCTAAATGATGTAAAGGTTTCCGAGATAATTGAAGTTTAGCGTGTGACCGTCGCATTTCAGCAACTTTTAGTCAGTTGAAAATACATAAAACTAAACAGAAAGAGATCCCAGCCAAAATTGGGCTTGTAATCGCCTG
Source organism: Hanleya hanleyi (assembly GCA_036873755.1). Taxonomy (NCBI): domain Eukaryota; kingdom Metazoa; phylum Mollusca; class Polyplacophora; order Lepidopleurida; family Hanleyidae; genus Hanleya; species Hanleya hanleyi. Next base: position 90,924 of record JAVTVY010050619.1, on the reverse strand, counting down.
TACGCACATCCAAAATGTCATTTAGCGCAAATAGCAAATACAGTGTTCTTTGCGCATGTGTTCGTTAACCCTACCTGGCCTGGGGGGGCCATTATGGCCCCCCCTACCAAACTTTCTGCACTATCTCCGGAACGGCAAAAAATGAAGAGCTGAAACTCCGTGACTTTATAGTTTATCTTATTGGGGTCATTTTGAGCCTATTTGCATAACCCTCCGAGCAGAGGATCATGGGTAAATCCAAGATGGCGGCCACGTGGGTACCAGAAAAGTGATGTTTTTGTCAAATTTCTTCAAAATTTCTGCTTTTCCGCAATGAAAAGTGGGCAAAACATATTTTATTTCATATCACATTAATATTTGCTAATTTTTCGTACAGTTTTTGTGGAGAAATTGCAAAAATAAAAAATTCGGAAAATCTGACCGAAAAATCGACCAAAAAATGTCGTTTTTGAAAATGACGTCATCAAAGCGGCCATCTTGGATTTTTTTACATTTTCTGGTAGAGCTTGACCCAGGGGTATAGTGTAATAAGTTTCAGCCCCCTAGCTCAAGGGGTAAGAAAAATAATTAGGGGGGGCCATTTCGGCCCCCCCCCCAGGCCTGGACAGGTCCCAAAAAGCCCAGGCCAGATAGGGTTAAGTACAGCGATGTTGGTAGTTCACTATTTCATGCATAGCAGAGGAGTACTGTTATATGTAGCACGCACTACTGCCGCCATTTTGAATTTACCCATGATCCTTTGCTCGAAGTTTATGCAATAGGCTTAACATGACCCAAATATGATAAACTACAGCCACGGAGTGTCAGCTCTCAATATCTTGTCGTTCCAGAGATAGGGTAGCATTTGTATCTCCACCCCCCCCCCCCCCTCCCACCTGGTAGGATTAAACACTGTTGAAACATATGCTCTATTTAGTAATGACAAATTATTCAAATAGCATTTTTAGATATCAGTGGCCGCCCCAGTGAATTCTATTGTGAATAATCTGTCGATGTTTCGTATATATAGATCAAGTAAGTGAAATTGTCGATAAGCAGGGACAAGTGAACTGCATATACACAGAGTTTACAAAAGCATTCAATAAAGTTAGTCACAAACTATTGATATACAAACTTGAACGTTATGGAATGAGAGGCAAAATATTAAACTGGTTGTCCTCATATCTTGCCAGCCGAAAACAGAGAGTTGTCATTAATGGGGAGTGCTCAGACTGCGCGCATGTCACCTTGGGGGTACCCCAGGGCTCCCTGTTAGGTCCCCTAATGTTTGTAATCTTTATTAATGACCTACCATTAGTTTTAAGATACTCCACTTGTTTATTGTATGCTGATGACGCCCAAATTTTCAAGCATATTACATGTATTAATGACTGTGTCCGATTACAAGAGGATATGACGAATGTGTATAATTGGTGCATAGATTGGAAATTAATTTTAAATATCTTCAAATGTTTTGCCATTTCTTACACGAACAAGAGAACATCTGTGTACCATGATTATGAATTTAATGGATCTGCTCTTGTTCGGAAGGATCGAGTGACCGATCTCGGTGTTATTTTAACAAGTAACTTAAATTGTAAAGCTCACGTATCGCACGTTGTTAACAAAGCATTCAGAATGCTCGGATTTGTAAAACGCACCTGTTCTTCTTTTTCCGACACGCTATCCCTCATTTCGTTATATAAAGCACATGTACGGCCACATCTTGAATATTGTTCTGTTGTGTGGTCTCCGTGGCAAAAGGGAAATTGTTATATGGTTGAGCGTGTCCAGCGTAAATTTGTAAAAATTTTAGGTTTTTAATCTGGCATGCCGTACGATCGTGAAGAATATTCGCACTATTGTCATGTTTTTAACCTACCCCAGCTAGACCAAAGAAGGACTTTTTTAGATCTTATTTTTCTTCACAAATGTGCTAACTCTTTTTACGACTGTCCAGCCATCTTAACGAAACTGAATTTCCATGCCCCTACTAAGGTTGTACTTAATTTTACATATTTTAGGAATAGCAAGCATCGAACAAATGTCTTAAAATTTTCTCCAATCCAGAGGTGCATGCACAGTTTTAATGAATTATTTTCCTGCTCTGATAGTACAGATCTTGATCTTTTTGCTCCAGTTCAATCTTTTAAGCGCTCATTGCGTACTATTTTATATAACTAATTTAAAATTATCTCCTAGTGATTTTATGTCAACTTACATAGATTTTTATCCTAAAATCTACACGTGTTTTATGTTATTTCCTATAGATCTTTCACCGTTATCTCTTAACTTGCTCATAATATCGTCTTAGTTTTACATGCACTATCATATTGTATGTTTTGTGAATTTATCTACCGCCTGTGATATATCCTTATACATTTTATGTTATAATCTATACTTATATTATTTACGTGTTGTTTTTTATATTTCTTTTCTTAATTTATTGTCTTAATATTTGTATATATAGTCTTTAGTCTTTAGTATTTAATCTTAGTTTACGGAGCCTGTAAATGGGTCCTCTGGGCCCGTTGGTCATCCCTGGAAATAAATAAATAAAAAATAAATATAGACCGTCATTTCAATAGCATTAGTTCATTTCAAATTCAAATATGCATACTAGTTTATTTTTAATAATTTCTCCAACTAGACGGTAGAACTGTGATTTCTGCGATATATTCGAACGGGCTGTCCGCGTCACCTGAAGAAATCAATAAAATAATAATGAATATGATCTTCCAAAGATTACTTACCACTCCAGTCATACCGTTTCGTTGAATCCACGTTTTGGTCTGTAACAAAAAAAAGATCCGTAAGTGATCACTTTCCGCATTTTGACTCATCATCTATAGGCTACCGACATGTTTATGAGTTATAATGTGAAATTACAATACACCCATGGTTTTTGTTATTCTGTATCCCTGTTATTATGAAACAATGCGAATATTTGCTATGCGACATCATTGTCTTACCTCGTTTCGCGGAACTCTATGATGAGAGTTTGATAAAATTATTTCGGTTTTCACCAGCTGCCATTCAAACATTCAGCACGTATTCCATAATATAGTCCAAAAGTGTTGCATTCCACATATTATGTTTAAAACCTGGATATTTGAAGTGTATTATAATGGTCTCAAATTAATGACTCGTCTTGGTGAAATCTATGTGACAGTCTATTGTAAAGGTGTGACGATTGTTTTTATTTTAAATAATAAGTTTATTCCAGTGTAGGGATAAAGATGAAAATCCACCTCAGACAATATCGTTAAAATCAAAAGACACTAGAAACAGAATAGTGGAACCGACCAGGAACACGTCTGAGAAATCCCGCATCAATGACACAACTGGAATTTGAGACGTTTCGCGATTTTCAGGGTTTTGTTACGAATTTCGTGTAATTCACGACTTACTCTTACGATATCGTGTTGTACTCGGTCGTACCGTCTCAAATTCACACTCTCTCTCGGTATACGGATGAACAGAAACAACGGCAATTGGTAAATGATTGATTTCAAACTGTTTATAAATCTATGTCAATGTCATAAGCACCATTCCCGGCTCCACAATTGGGTGTATGTTAGTGTGCATTGGTGATACGGTACTCACCTCGGACGTAGTCATAGTTGGTCGAGGAACATGAAAAGTCTGATCGATGTGAACATCGCAGTGATATCCCAGCCGTGTCTTCAATACAATAGGCCACCTTAAATCCACCTTTCCTCGTCCGAGGGTCCGGTCCGGATGATAACGATGGTGACTCGAATATCACCTTCGGCGGATGGTCCGGATGAACATCCATATCTTCAAAGAATTTTTTTCAAATATGAGACTCAATATTAAATATATTTTTTGAAGTTAAAGTCAATTCAGGGAAGTACCGCGATATGAACTATAAATAAACTGGAAAATGTGCAGCTGGGGAAAGCGAATTCCAAACCGCTTGTCTGGTCAAGTAATTACTGACATTTGGAGACTTTAGTAACGGACTTGATATGTCCATATGTAAGCCGAATTCTACGCATATCTCCGGTTCCCGTCTTGATCGTTGAATGCAAGCATCTTATCTAAATTAAACTTTAACATCTTGTATCACTGATATTATATCATCATTGTCTCCCGTCGCCATTGGTGTACTGTATCACTGATATTATATTATCATTGTCTCCCGTCGCCCACCGTGTCATCAACGACGACTGCGTTAAATTATCTAGCCTGCATGCAAGCGCTGTTTGTGTGGTGGCCGAACATTCTACAAAATGTACACGTCACTTTGGCCTCTGCCGCAGATCTGTTTTATACAACAGTGACTCATCCCATTCAGATTCTGTATAGTACAGCATTATGGTTGTGTCTTTGATGCTGGGTCGACATCGGGCCTTACAGACTAGTATTTTATGTTAATTGCCGTCATTTACATCTGACGACGATACAGCTCGCAAATCGAGTTGTCACAGCGAAACAGCTCACCAATTACCAGTATACGAGTTGTCAGAGCATTTCCATCATAGCTCTCCAGATTTGTATCTAATACCGCTTATGCCGGTGCTAGGGGCCGTGTGGTCATATCATCCAAGTTGCCACATGAACAGGTACAATAAAAGCGTACCTGAGATACAACACATTACAAGCGTCTAGTCCGTCATTCATAATCCAGCCGTCGTCCATTAGAGAATATCCGCGTCCATAATCCAAAGACCTATTCCATTTCCACATAACAGTATTAGCACCAAATTCAAAAAGACAAAAGTATACATAAACATAGGCTTGTTTCCTGCAAGAGAGAAGCGATCAACAGTTTTCAATGATGCCGGCAAGACATCATGATGTTCCAAAAATATCAAATCCGTATCGCTGATCAGTATTCTTAATCCATAATATTCGTTATAGAATCGTCATCTCAAAAAAAAGATGTATCTCAGTCACGCTTTGATTGTGACTGTTCATATGAGTACCACGAGTCGTTAGATTCTTGGTATGTGCTTTAGAATAGGTTTACCAGAAGACTATTCTGTGAAGTCATGTGACGCAGTCAGTATGTCGGCACCTCTTCCCACTTCCCTTATATGTGTTGTAATTTCATACGTTGATGTTTACCCAATTTACATTAATGCCTATGGCATACCATTGATGGGAGTCCCTGTCTCAGATGTGGTGGGCCTAGCCGATCCAAATCCCCGGGGCCAGTGGATTGAGAGCGTTAAGAGCGATACGCATCACACTCGTGGGCCCGGAACGGAATCGTGGGCAACATGGTAGATACATACTTATTTTTTTTTCCAAGCAGTATAACGACGAAACCGGTTTAATGTTTTTATAATAGTATTTATAGTGGATTATAAGGATTTTTATCACTCATAAAAGTTATATTTCAATGTACATGAGACTTTTGTTGTTTAACTGCTGTGAATTATTTCAGTGACGTCAGGTTTGATCATGGAAATAATAGACAGACTATTGCAGGTATATCACAAATATTTTCTCGTGAAAGACGAAAGATACCTCACTTAACGCTTTACGACCCATGATTTATCATTTGATCTTTCACTCGACAAGTATTTACGATATGCAAGCGTATCCATACAATATTCTTCATATACTTTCTATATAATAAACAAGAGATAATCTGAATATAATGCGTTTATTCAGTAAATACATATTTGGTGTTGGAGAATACATTTGTGTGGTATCGTGAAACATCCGGACGTCCAGTGCAGTGTTGATGTTAACCGGACATCTATTGGACATCTACAATCAAAGGTAACAAAGACCTAGAGAACGACATTCAATACGGATAACTAAGATATTGTTCAACTGACATACAATTACTTGCAATAAAAGCATGATTATAGTTACCCCATTACCATGAAAGTCATTAATGTAGTGCTGCTGGGCATCCAGCAATCACACCGGTCTACTGTGAATCCATTCTTGGCATCAAATACCATCTTGTATTTGTGAAGTAGAAATCATATACAGGTATGTTGCAATTAATATTTTGAGTCATCCAGACGATAATATTAAAGATAAGCAGTAAAACTAGCGATCATACGTGTTCACCATAATATCTTCAACGGATATTAAAGAATGAACAGGACAAACCTCTATATATAACATGCACGCGAATGTCTGGTCACACATGACAGACTGAGTAGGACAAGTCACGAGACAAAAGTGTTCAAGTGGACAAACTTCAAAACTGAAGATATAGTTATTCTGGGCAGTGAGTCAGACAATTCAAAAATGGAGTAAAAGAAGCCATTTGGATGAAAGCATCCAGACCGTCCATAAACAGAAATGGTGGATTGCGATTCATATTATCAAAAACACGTTGGGGTGGGGACACTTCCCAGGGGCTTAGGTGCTTGCATCCCACCTCAAAGTAACACAATTACGGAAAAACGTCATTGAACGTTCCTTAAGTACGCCGCCGATTCTGTCTCCAAGTGGGATTATTTTGGTGACAACAGGTTTGCTTGGTTGATAGTTTATCCTTCAAATCCTCATTATGTGTGGTAAAACTGTCGTCTAATTGAGTGGAGAACAGTTTAAGTTGGTCGCTCCCACTTGAGTCGCACAATGACTGCAGGGGCGTCACTAGAAGATAATAGTCAAAGGAGCATCTCAAAATTTGGACAGTGATACGCGGTACATTTTTCACGCATGCCCGGTCTGATTGGGACGTGCTGCAGATTTTAGTATCGACGCGGTGGAAACTTTACGCTGGCCCGGTTCTGTTGGATCGTTCCAAACCTTTCTTTCGACCGCAGTGCGAATAAAATTGTTCGCCGGCCAATAATGCCCACATTCCATGCAGACCGATCGATTTTGGACGTTGGGCCGGTCCAACGCTGAGAGAGTTAGACCGCGTACACGGTCTGGTTTTCACACGGAAATGCAAATAGAGCGGTCCAAATTTTGAAATGCTCCCTTAAATCTGTTTATCGTTTCTAATTCCATTACTTGATTTCTTCAGTTCTATAAAGAAAACCGATTGTGTCTGAAAACTATTCTTCATGCGGATTCCAAATTTGGCATGACTGTCTTTAACAATGTAAAGAATTTTTGTTTTCTAGTTTCCGAGATCTTTGAAGTGACCGTCGCATTTCACCAACTTGTAGTCAACTGAAAATACATAAAACTAAACAGAAAAAGATCTCAACCTAAATTCGAAAAACTGAGGCACTGCTATTTGTTAAATGTGTCTTCTACTTGGCAAAGTCATTGAGTGATAGCTTAGAAGTGCTCGAAAATAAATGTTTGAAAATGGAGTCTCATTTTCTGTAAAGATATACATTCCAGTTGAGGTAACTTCATACTCATCGATTTCACGGCCGATATATTCACACTAGTGTAATTCTGGAGCTTTCTCATGACATGTGTCTCTATATCAATCAATATCTATGCTTCTCACAATACAATAACAAATGTAAGTGGGCGGGTAATTGTCTGAACATGGGGATGCAAGCCATTAACAAAACAAAGAACGAGAACTTGTTTGTAAATCTTTCCTGAGTGATTTTAAGTTTACCCTTTATTAACAGTATACCAACCGACTTTCTTGCGTCATTTGTACGCACATACAAAATGTCATTTAGCGCAAATAGCAAATATAGTGTTCTTGGCACATGTGTTCGTTAAATACAGCGATGATGGTAGTTCAATATTTCATGCATAACAGAGGAGTACTGTGATACCAGTGGTCTATATGTAGCACCCACTACTGCCGAATACGACGATACTAGAGTGCAAGCAGAAAATTTCTCCCACAAGGATGTCATTACAGGACAATGCAGAGTCTGCAATTCCCACATGCGGGATTTTTGGCAATACAACGACTGTATAATGTTCAATACGTATTTTTTTTATTAAAAACCAGGAATTTGCTATTATAATAGACGAATTCTTTACCTTGACAGTTAGCGTCCAACTATCCCTCCAGCTGAGTGTGGATCTTCGGTTGTACTTACAGCTGGAAGATACAAACTTTCCTATTAGCCCTATTAGGATCTGTTCAGCCCTGGGGGAGTCAATACCCTTGGATCATGCTCTACTAGAACATCCGATATGGCCGCTTTGATGACATCACGGTGAATTCATTTTCAAAAATAACATTTTTGGGTCCATTTTTTTTATTTTTTTCATATGTGCGTTTTCTTCGCAGAAACCGCATGATGAATTAGTATTTTTTATCTGGTGTAAAATAAAATTGTGTTTGTCCACTTTCACTTTCTCTCCCCGAAAAAGGAGAATTGTTAAAGAAAGAAAACATCACTTTTCTGATAGTCACATAGCCGTAATTTTGGATTTACACATGATTCCCTGCATGGTGTTTATGCAATAAGCTTAAAATGACCCAAATATGATAACCTACAGTCAGGGAGGGTAAGCTCTCAATATCTTGTACTTCCAGAGATAGGGTAGAAAGTTTTAAGCATTTGGATCGCTCCTCCCCCCACCTCCCCGCCGGCCACCTGGTAGGGTTAAGCACTAGCGAGACAGATGATTTATTTAATAAAGAACAAATTATGCGTAAAGCTCATTTAGATATTAATGGCCGCCCCAGTGAATTCTGTTGTGAATAATCTGCCATTTCAATAGCAGCAGCTCATTGCAAATTCAAATATGCAGACTAGTTTATTTTCAACAATTTCTTCAAATAGACGGTAGAACTGTGAAGTGATTTCTGCTCTATATTCGAACGGGCTGTCCGCGTCACCCGAAGAAATCAATAAAATAATAATGAATATGATCTTCCAAAGATTACCTACCGCTCCAGTCATACCGCTTCGTCGAGTCCACGTTTTGGTCTGTAACAAAAAAAAAAAGATCCGTAAGTGATCGCTTTCCGCATTTTGATTCATCATCCATAGGCTACCGACATGTTTATGAGTTATATTTGTGACTGAATTACAATACACCCATGGTTTCTGTTCTTCTGTATCCGTGTTATCATGAAACAATGCGATTATTTGTTATGTTACACCATTCTTTTACCTCGAATCGCGGAAATATAGGATGAGGATGTTGGATATAATGGTTTTGGTTTTCATCACTTGAAGGAACGACGATTAAGTAACGATCAGTTTAGGACGATTTAATTCACCACTATGACAACGTACTCCAGCACATAGTCGGAAAGTTTTGCATTCCACATGTTATGTTTAAATCCTAGATGTCTGCAGTGCACTATAATAGTCTCAAACTGATGATTGGGCTTGGTAAACTCTGCGTCACAGTCCAGTTTGAAGGCGTGACGATTTGTTTCTATTAAAAAAATGTATTTCACTCTTGGGATATAGGATATATTCACAATCTTTGTTAACTTTCTTCTTTTATGTAATTTGATATCGCGCGTCGACTTGCAAAAGTCGACGCACGACGCGCGACGCGAAAGTTCGACGTCGTGTTTTGAAAGGCGACGTCGCCCTTTCCGTCGCGCGTCGACTTTTACAATGTTAAAGAGATAGGCCAAAACTCGGCGTCGTGTTTCAAAAGTCGACGTCTCTTAGCATTGTAAAAGTCGACGCGCGACGGAGAGGGCGACGTTGCCTTCCAAAACGCGACGTCGACTTTTCGCGTCGCGCGTCGTGCGTCGCCTTTTCGAAGGATCAAAACTCGACGCGCGACGGAAAAAGTCGACTTCGCGTTTCAAAAGGCGACGTCGCCCTCTCCGTCGCGCGTCGTGCGTTGGGTTTTATAATGCTAAAGAGATAGACCAAAACTCGACGTCGTGTTTCAAAAGTCGACGTCGACTTTTGCCCTATCTCCTAACATTGCAAAAGTCGACGCGCGACGCGCGACGGAGAGGCCTTTTGGTTTACAAAAGTGTGCATGTCTGGGGAGCATGTATTCCATATTGTTCACGAGACACAATAAATTATCAATCAAATTAGCAATTGAAGTTTGCCACTACACGTTGTACAAACGTATTATATAAAATTCACAATCTTTGTTAACTTTTTTCTTTTATGTAAAGGTGTATGTGTGTTTGTACTGTGATGTGTTGTATTGTGGTATATTTCACCGTACTGTATGGTATGGTATTGTTTAGAATTGTATTGTTTTGTAATGTATTGAGTTGTAATATGTTGAATTGTAATATATTGTTTTGTAATGTATGGTATTATTTTGCATTTTATTGTATTGTATCGTATCATATAGTCTTGTTCTGTCTCGTATTGTTTCGTTGTATTGTGATTTGGGGTGTTAATTTCGAACGAAAAATAAAAAAATAAAAAATGTTCACATCTGCGATTTCCGATCCTGGTAGCTTCTGACCGGTGTTGGTAATTTGCTGAGAATTTACTGCAACAAAGCAAGAATGGCAAGATATTTAACATACATGGAGATTATGTACCACATAATTTATTTGTTTCGCTGTCAGATATGTTATATTGCTGATTAATTTTCGAACACTGGTACCTGTGTTCCACAAAATGCACACCCCTCCATCCCGAGGACAATACGCATCTATTAGCTTGTCAATGTGTTCATATTTCGCTGGACTAATACGTAAAATAAATTCGAGATTCCAATAATGAACCAAATTACAAGCGTCTAGTCCGTCATTCATAATCCAGCCGTCGTCCATTAGAGAATATCCGCGTCCATAAGCCAAAGACCTATTCCATTTCCATATAACAGTATTAGCACCAAATTCAAAAAGACAAAAGTATACATAAACATAGGCTTGTTTCCTGCAAGAGAGAAGCGGAGCTTATGTAAGTAACGGTGTTGCAGGAGTAACAGTAACGACTGGAAAACAGAGAAAAGCTAATTAATGGCTTGTGGCTCAAAAGAAATGTGGGATCTTACTGTTTTCCGGCCGAAAACGAAAGTAAAATGACCCCACACCTCACCTTTACTTTGACAGCATATAGTCACTAGTCTAAAATGGCAGAAAACAAAGCCTTACTATTAAAAAGGGTTGTATGATTCGAGATAAAATGCAACGTGGCGCGTTTTATCAGGAGACATTTACCAGGATGTGAATGTCTCCAGAATGTAAGATCTCACATATTGAGCTAGACAAGCGATTAATTATTTTCCCTCTGTTTTCCAGTCGTTACTGTTAATCCTGCAAATAGTTAACTTACATACGCTTTTGTTCATTATTGAAAACTTGAATTTAATTTACGTATTAGTCCGGCGAAATAGTAACACATTGACAAGCTAATAGATGCGAATTGTCCTCTCGATTGAGGGGTTTGCATTTGGTAGAATACAGGTACCAGTGTTCGAAAATTAATCAGCAAAAAAACATTTCAGACAGCGAAACAAATATATTATGTTGTACATACATGTAGTCTCCATGCATGCAAAATATCTTGTCATTCTTGCTATCTTGCAGTAAATTCTCACCAAATTACCAACACCGGTCAGGAGCTACAAGAATCGAAAATCACAGCTGTGAACATTATAGTAATACATGCTCCCCAGACATGCGCACTTTTGTAAACCAAAAGGCGACGCGCCCTAGGAGATAGGGCAAAAGTCGACGTCGACTTTTGAAACACGACTTCGAGTTTTGGTCCATCTCTTTAACATTATAAAACCCGACAAACGACGCGCGACTGAGAGGGCGACGTCGCCCTTTAAAACTCGACGTCAACTTTTTCCGTCCCGCGTCGCGCGTCGAGTTTTGATTCTTCAAAAAGGTGACGCACGACGCGCGACGCGAAAAGTCGACGTCGCGTTTTGAAAGACGACGTCGCCCTCTCCGTCGCGCGTCAACATTTACAATGTTAGGAGATAGGGCAAAAGTCGACGTCGACTTTTGAAACACGGCGTCGAGTTTTGGTCTATCTCTTTAACATTATCAAACCCGACGCACCAAAAGGTGCGCGTCGCGCGTCGGCTTTTACAATGTTAAAGAGATAGGCCAAAACTCGACGTCGTGTTTCAAAAGTAGACGTCGCCTTTTGGCCTATCTCTTAGCATTGTAAAAGTCGACGCGCGACGCGCGACGGAGAGGGCGTTTTGAAGAATCAAAACTCGACGCGTGACGCGCGACGGAAAAAGTCGACGTCGAGTTTTAAAAGGCGACGTCGCCCTCTCAGCGCGACTGAGCGGGCGACGTCGCCTTTTAAAACTCGACGTCGACTTTTTCCGTCGCGCGTAGCGCATCGAGTTTTGATTCTTCAAAAAGGCGACGCACGACGCGCGACGCGAAAATTCGACGTCGCGTTTTAAAAGGCGACGTCACCCTCCCCGTCGCGCGTCGCGCGTGGATTTTTACAATGCTAAGAGGTAGGCCAAAAGGCGACGTCAACTTTTGAAACACGACGTCGAGTTTTGGCCTATCTCTTTAACATTATAAAAGTCGACGCGCGAAGCGCGACGGAAAGGGCAACGTCGACTTTTTGCGTCGCGCGTCGTTCGTCGTCTTTTGCAAGTCGACGCGCGAGATCAAATTGGCACAAATAGAACACCATAGAAATCCGTATCAGACAAGAGCGTTAGAATCAAAGCGTGGCTGGGATGCAAATCATCACAGGGATCACTTTTGGTTCTTGTGATGTTTTCAGAAATATGCAGTCGGTATATTTGTCCGTGGGGTCATATGACTTCTTGGCAGTACGCATACATCACCCTTGTAATGTAGTTTTTAATTATAGTCATCAAAGACACAAGTGCAATACGATAATTTTCTCGATTTTAATGGATTGGTTTTGATTTTTATGGAATTCACTGTTTACTTTTAAAATATCGTGTTCTACTGAGTCGCAGTGTCTCAAAATCCCTACCCTCCCCGGGTAAACAGATTAACTGAAACAACGGCAATGTCAAAAGAGCCATGTCCGGTTGTGCACTAGTTTGGATTGGTGATACGGTACTCACAGCGGATGTAGTCATAGTTGGTCGAGGAACATGAAAAGTCTGATCGATGTGAACATCGCAGTGATATCCCAGCCGTGTCCTCTATACAGTAGGCCACCTTAAATCCACCTTTCCCGGTCCGACGGTCCGGTCCGGATGATAACGATGGTGACTCGAATATCACCTTCGGCGGATGGTCCGGATGAACATCCATATCTTCAAAGAATTTTTTTTCAAATATGAGACTCAGTATTAAATATGTTTTTTGAAGTTAAAGTCAATTCCTGGAAATACAGCGATATGAACTATAATTAAACTGGAAAATGTGCAGCTGGGGAAAGTGAATTCCAAACCCTTTGTCTGGTCAAGTAATTACTGACATTTGGAGGCTTAAGTAACGGAATTGATATATCCATATGTTAGCCAAATGCTACGCATATCTCCGGTACCCGTTTTGATCGTTGAATACAAACATCTTATCTGAATTTAACAATTTCCGAGTGCACAATTGTTATACCGTAAGCTGATATACAATAACAATACATATTAGAAGGTAGTTTCCAGCAAAATAGAAGCGGTTATAATTTTCAATGTTAATTCTCTCCTGCATGATATCATCACAGCTCACCAATTACCAATATAAGTGTTGTCAGAGCATTTCTCTCTAGATTTGTATATATTACCGCTTATGCCGGTGCTAGAGACCGTGTGGTCATGTCATCCAAGTTGCCACATGAACAGGTACAATATAAGCGTACCTGAGATACAAAAAATATCACGAATCGTTAGATTCTTGGTATGTGGTTTAGAATAGGTTAACCGGAAGACAATACTGTGAAGTCATGTGGCTCTGTCAGTATATCGGTACCTCTTCTCACTTCTCTTATATGCGTTGTAATCTCTGACCAGTATTGTTTTATCCAAAAACGAAAAGAGCTTGGTAAATTCTGTGATAACTATCGGACACTGACGCAATCGCAGGGTAATTAAGATCCAAGATTACGTTTCGTAACCTGTGTCTAATTCCGCTTAACCCGGAACCGTTTGAATATCGTGAGTTTTACCTCTCCATAATGTCCAAATGAACAGATACAATCACGTGACTGAGATGCGTACTTTGAAAACGACTTGGAATTCATTGGATAAAGAATAATGATCAGTGATTAGGAGTTTATATATAAAACATCATGTCTTGCAGAAATCACAGAAAACTGTTGACCGCTTGTAAGGCAAAACCTTTTGCGTTCTTATAGCGTCTACATAGCGTTTCGTGAACTCGAATGAACTTGCTTGAAATACTTTTTTTCTAATAATTCATGATCTCAAACTGTGAGGCCCCTAATTCCACAGAAGTCAGAATAACAAGCGCTGACTCTGTTGGGTGGACAGGCAGTCGGGAACATATATCAACCTACAGGAATAAATTCCTCACTATTGTCTTGTAAAAGATGGGTGGTATGCCCCTCATTTCTCACAATAATTACATTCTAGTTCACAAAGGACTGGGATATCCCAAATATCGGGTAGACCATCTCGCAAAACGTGCGACAAATTCTGATACCAGCTCTTGTGAATAATTAGAAGCATACTTACATGCCAGTGTTGCATTGGGGCCTCTGGGTGTTGTGCAGAAAAACTGACTGAGTTGATGTGTTAATCCGTTTTGAAAATACAGATTGTCATCGCCGCCGTTGGGGTTGCTCTGGTTCCGACAGATCAGTTCTGCATAACACACCTTGAAATAGACGTTGTAAAGGCCATCATAGGGTATGCGTATTCTCTGTATGCATTTTGAACCTGGGATGTAGTTTCCCGGATAGTTGATGCTGGTAATAACGCCTGTCGGTCCCCTGTAATAAGCGCCGGCACCACACTTTTCTACAACAATGGGAGGCTTTTGTCAGATATGTACCGTAAGATTATTTGAAATAGGGCAACACGAGTGGGTAATACTATAAAATGTGTAGCGTCCGATTCATCATTAAAATTGGAAATGGGGACACTCGGCGTGTATCATCAGTGATGAAATACTGTCCAAAAGTAATTCAACATTAGTACAAAGTACAAAATTATAACAGAACTATACCTGTCCGTGGTAGATCTATTGGAATCAGAATACAAGATCATCCAATGGCTTTTGCTATTAGTGTTGTGGCGATGTGACACTGGTAACATATTATCGAAAAGTATATTATTGGTGATGGGAAAACTCGTAAAACCCAAGCTATTTACATTGATACGGTATTCTGACTTTGATCAGCGATGTCAAATTTTGTGCAAAAGCGGCCAATAATGGGAGCTTCAGGTAACTTATGTGTCACACTTGAGATAATTGTTAGTGTTCCTATTAAGATGTAAGAAAAGTATTATATATCCCAGTATATGTTAGAGGCATTTATCACCTCATTTATCTTTAAATGATCGTCAGCCAGTTACCTTCCTTGTAGCTTCTTTTTACGACATCCTGGCCAATCTAAAATGATAAACAAAATTGTTTTAAGCCGGATTTATACCCGAAAATCTGATTAATCAAATTTTTCCACCTCTTGTCAGACGAATCATTTCATATTTACATTTATTTTGTACGTACTTTTACTCTGTGGGAATGTCAGGCGGGCTTAACCCTACCTGGCCTGGGGGGGGGGAGGCGAAATGGTCCCCCCCCTACCAAACTTTCTACGCTATCTCCGGAACGACAAAAAGAACTGAAACTCCGTGACTTTATCGTTTATCATATTGGGGTCATTTTGTGCCTATTTGCATGATCCCCCGAGCATAAGATCATGGGTAAATTCAAGATGGCGACCACGTGGAGTACCAGAATAGTGATTTTTTTTCGTCTTATTTCTTCAAAATTTCTGCTTTTCCGCGCTGAAAAGTGGACAAAAACTATTTTATTTCACATCACATTAATATTCACTAATTTATCATTCAGTTGCATAAATAAAAAAAATAAAAAAATCTGACCGAAAAATCGACCAAAACAATGCCATTTTTGCAAATGACGTCGAAGCGGCCATCTTGGATTTGTTTTACATTTTCCGGTAGAGCTTGACCCAACGGTACGGTTTGGTAAGTTTCAGCCCCTTATCTCAAAGGGTAAGAAAATTCATTAGGGAGGGGGCGGGGGGGCCACCCCCCAGGCCAGGATACGTTCCAAAAAGCCCAGGTCAGATAGGGTTTTAACCTAGTTAAGAATAAGATCCCAAAATGCCGCGCCGTAGAATACAACCGGAGTGATATTTGTCCCATATAAAGTCAAATTTACCTGAAAAAAAGGATTATGAAATGAGAAATTAATATTGAAAAAGATTTGGTTAATATTTTCACCTGTATGTACTAAATGGCGAAAGTAGTGGTCAAGCTCTATTGTTTCACTCTTGTAGATCAATTTGACGCTGTAATTTGGGTTTTTATACTCAAATGGGGAAATCCCGATTGACGTTCCCATTTCCATAAATTACGTACAAAATGAATGTACTTCTTTTTCCATTTTTCATCGTTCAATATCGTATCGGGCTTGACAAGTTGGTGAATCATGATGACCATACTCTAAGCCTTTGAAAAGATATCGCTAAAAGACTGACAAGGGGTGAAAAAGGTTGATTAATCAGATTTTGGTGTGTAAATCCTTTTTAAAGGAATAGTGTTTGCTGTATTGTAGGTATCAGTCAAAAACGGGGAAAGAAGCAATATATAATTGTCATCAGTTACTTGACTAGCTATCCAACGAGAAACTCTCTGAATTATTCCCTCTGAAGCTGAGTCATTTCAAGCACCAGATTCAATAATCAGTAGCCAACCGTTGTCTGCGTATAATTTCCAATTCCAAACACCCTATTCATGAGATACCAAATCGCCCACCAAACTGCTGGAGGGGATCAGGAGGATGACCCAGGTGAGGGATTAGTAAAGGGATCATTAGACGGGAGGAGGGCGACAGATTCGAGCTAGCTGCTACACGAAATAGATTTTTCGATTATTGACTACTTTTATGGACGACGGCTGAATATTGAATATCAGATCTGAAGCTTGCTTGTGATAACTATTCAATTCCAAATTCCAACACATATTTACCCTTGGTTCCACGAGAGAGATGGTGACTACCAAGGCCAGGACCCGAGTCAAGTACGACATGATGAACTTCATCTAACAGTCAGTTCTGGTGCTGCCCAAGGGGCTGAGAGCTTATATAGTGTAACATACAGCTGGGTACATAAAGCTGACGGATGTAAGCTCTTAGTGGCGGGCTTACTATGTCCATCGTATGATTTTAAGTTGATAAAGCAGGTGTTGTCGCTTCTTTGTTTGTAAAATGATTGTTCTTGTTTAACCAGGTTTATTTAAAAAACTAAGTGCCTGTCAAGTAGTCAAACTTTTCACATCCCTAGACGCATGCAACCAGTTGAGATCACAAGACGAATGTTAATATATATATTTTCCAATATTATCTTCAGCAATTAATCCCTCCGGCGTGTCATATCAGACAAAATGACACCAATACTGAGGCAGGTGTAATGGCCAAAATACAGTACTTATGTCAAATTAAGAGTTCTGAATAAACAACGTGAAAGAGGTCACAAGGACAAAGCGGCCACACACGGAAATTTCAATGCCTGATCTCTATTCACGCTCAATAATTCGCAGTATTCTTTCGTCTACATATAATATAATCTACGGCCTAATTCTTCACGTGTTAGGGAGTAGACACTCTCTCGTTACTAAACCTATTGCTGTAATTTAAAAAAAGTACTTGGATTTTTGCGGAGGAAACATTCACTTGTTTCGTATATTAAGAATCACAGGGCCATATACGCAAAGCGACAGACAGGTCCAAAATTGATACAAACAGTAAACTACAAGAGATTCAATAATAATAAATGTAAAGATGAACTGTTGGTCATTAGGAAATAATAGAATGATACAGTTTGGCTAAGTCAGGAGGTCCAAATTCTTATTTCAAAACTGCTAACGAGTATCCAAATCCCATCTCCTGATCTCATTGTTTGGTCACGTGATAACATGCGCAGGAGGGAATACCGGAATTGTATCAATTTTGTGCTAGGCATACACTGTAAAATGTGGCACTTTGCGAAGAGAAGCACCTTCTGGTAGGTATTATTAAAGCTTGGAAGGGTTGTGTTAAGGAAGGCACAGTTTCGGCTCAGTGTCCGATGTCTTTTCAACGTGCTTGCTAGAAAGGTATGCCAAAAGTATCTGCATTATTTCGTCGTTTAAAACTATGAAAATGTGACGAAACGTGAAATATGGAAAGTTTAACCCCTTCCCTTTTATTACGTGTGGGACCATTTTCAAAATCGCCCTATAGTTCATAGTGATTATTAGCCTATTTTTTTGGACTGTATCAGTTTTAGACCAGTGATTGTATATATTGTTTTCTGGAGAGTTCAACTAGTATAGGTGACAAATATATATTTGATCAAAATATCAAGCTGTGGTTAGAGTCATACCTTCTGAGGCAAAATTTACCATCAATTTATCTATACGATAGACGTTCCGTAACGCTCCCATCAAATACGGTACAACAATCTTGAGTTGAATTAAATGCAGACAACTAAAAACGGAGCGGGCAAGTTTCAAACACGAACCACAACACGAAGCTGCACATCTGAAAACCCCTCGGCTCTGGGTGCCAGCCATTCATAATGTATTCAATTTGAACCGTACTCCTTTAAAAACACCAAGAAAACCAAGCAGTCAAGTGACAAATATACAGATTATCAAACATTTTGCAATTAAAAATGGCCTCTAAGGTTTCCGTCCAATCAGAGAAACCGGCTACTTGTCTCTTGATGTATCGATAATGATTACCGATTATCATACTGAACACTTGTACTGTATCAAAGCATATATAGATCATCAATGATTTTGCATAAATTAAAAATGGTTGCCAAGGTTTCCATCCAATCAGAAAAAAACGGTTCGGTCATTCATTTTTAGTCTCTTAATGTATTTTCCACCTAATCAGAGAAACTGGTTGTCAATAATTTAAGTTTCTTGGTGTATCGATGATATATAGTTTCATTTGAAGCAATGAAACGGTATCAGATATAGATCATTAATGATTTTGTATAAATTAAAAATGACGCCAAGATTTCCGCCCAATCAACGAAGCCAGTTCTGTCTTTCATCGTAAGTCTCGTGATGTATCGACGATGTATACCAAATTTTAGATCGAACACTTGAACGATATCAGAGACATTAATGATTTGCATAAATAAAAAATAGCCACCCATCCTTCCAGCCACTCAGAGGAACTGATGTGGTTATTCATTGCAGGTCCCTTGATACATCGACGCTCTATACCAATGTGTAGATCAGCTGTACCAAGTTTCACACTGAACAGCGAAATGGTATCCGAGATACACAATATTAATGATTTCGCATAAATTTAAGCTGACCGCCAAATTGTCCTCCCAATCGGGTCCAGATTCAATAGGTTTCTGTGTCACGATCATAGAGATGTGCACTGCGAGGGTAAGTCGCGTTAAAGTTACCTTGGTAACCAGAAAGCTGTGCCTGACAAACGGACGGGCGTACATGACGACGACTAACCCTTCATCCAAAGTTTGGCCGAGGGGTAAAACAGAAGTTGGAAGATTATATCAGATAAACCACATATCCACAATCAAAAAGATTCCATATCGAAGTTGAATAAATATTCCCGGTACTGACCACCAAGCTGAGAAACATGCAAAACGAAAACATTGGGGCAATATTGCGTTTCTTAAATTTAGTGTATTCCGCCATCTTCCGTTTGTGTCTAATATTTCCTCGAATAAACAGCTATCTGATTACATGCTGAATGTCATGCGAAATATGTAGTTCGATAATTCGCAATTACGTTTACGGCAATGTTAATAAAACTGTACATGGCGGATCCAGAAATCCAATTTTTCAGCAGGGAGTACATGTAAGCTGTTTCAAGTGCAACATGTTGATATATCTTAGAAAGCGGCCGATAATCCCTCCAAATTTCAAGTCAACCTTTTTTGTACAACTACTGTCGTCAGTTTATTCTATGCCTGTCGAGCATTTGATGCTGGATGGAATACCATACGTGTGGTTTATTTTTCTTATTCGTTGGAATGAATGCATGGAAATCGATCATTCAGATCTTAGGCAGAGATTACGTTTAACAGAGGTTAACAGATCGAAATTTCTTAATTACTGGTCTGAAGTTAAGTAGGTGGGGTATCATTAGATCACTTTGATATCAGGCATGGACATGGATATGGTCTCGATTACAATTACCATCATCCGTAGACAACTGTTTTCAACTTTCTGAAGCAAATACTCTGATTAGCTCTGGAATGGATGGCCCATACATTGTTGCATACTCCTAATGAATTACATACAATTTTCCTGTATAATACTCTCAAAAACGCTATATCTGTGCAATTTTCGGCATTCAAGTTGATTTGTTGTGAACAACAGAAGCATGAAATGTTCACCTGTATGTTGAAGGGGAACATTTTCCCTCCAGAGACATGCCGCAATGTTGCAAATCGAAAGGGAAAGATGCAAAGCGTATCATGAAATCTATCTCCACACTCACGCAAGAAGTATCCATTCAGAACGATATTTACGATTTATGTCCCATGTTATTCGAGATCGAACAACTCTTTTTCAGAGAGGTACAATATAAGTACAGGTACAAGGACCCGAGGTAACCATTGCCAATTTCGAGGATTATTTCACATTCCTGAGTTGCACTAAATGTGAAATGAAAATCACTGATACAGGTAGAAAATCCAGATTTGGAGTATAATCCAGTTCAAACGAATCCGTATATTGTCTGTCTGGAGTATTAATCCGTCCGGCACTTTTCCGCCCCCCCCCCCCATCCTTCCCACCTTCATTCCAATTGAGCTGAAATCTGGTCAGGTAATAACTTATCATCTTGGGGTCATGTTTAGCCTCTCTACATTACCCCGCGGTCATGGTTAAATTCAAACTGGCGGCCATGTGTGTACCAGAAAAGACGTTTTTCTTCACAAGTTTAGCATTTGACTGCTGATAAAAGCGGACAAAAACTATTTTATTTTATACTAATTTGTCATGCAGTTGTTGTGGATAAGGTTGCCTCAATGAAACATATAAAAAAATCAGACAGAAATCGGTCGAAAATTGTCTCCTGGTAAAATGCCGTCACAGTGACTTCATCAGTGAAAAAAAAAGACACCATCCGATCTTAAAATGGGGGTATACGTATTAAAATGAATATATTTTCATTCGTGCCAGTCATATGGCAAAATGGTAATAGTGTCAGGTGATTGGGAGAAGGTTCCCCAATGGTCTAATATCAAGAAGTATTATGAGGTCATTGACCTGTGACGTCACTGAGGGAACATCTCCAAAATACAATTAAATTGCGTCAAACGCACTAAAAACTATGTCAAAAGTTTTTCGTGGGTGAAATACTTGATTATAAACTGACCAAAATGGTTCTTATGTCCAATATAGTTATCAGTCAAACTTTGGCAAAGACTTGGTGCGATTACATTTTAACTGATCAATATAACGAGCCTCATTTACCATAGGATAAGAGATAAAAAAAAACACTAACTAATGCATTAGAGGAAGGGTTTCTCGGATGCCAGCCACCAAAAATAATTTAGTACGGTGATTAAGACATTTAGAGTCATTTGAGGTCGTAGCTGTATATTGTTTTGTCAAACGTGCAAATTAGGTTAGAATTGTAATAGGGGATCGTTTCAAAATATCCACAAAACATACAGGAAAACGCAGAGTGGCACATATTATGTCGATAATAATAGCGCCTAGTGTGCTAATGTTGTCTTTTATCAACATCGACAATAAAGAAACTATTTTATCTTATCTTAAAACCTAAGTTCTGTACAGATTTATTCCTGTGTTATTATCAAAGGTGTCAGAACAGAATTCTCTCTTCTGGAGTTCTGTGGGTATTTGCAAAATACCAATCTCAATTCGAGATTTTTCTGCTTTGACACATTTCATGTGTACGCTGTTTCTTTTAATGTCTTCCGCAGTTCCCAAGGTCCAAGTTCTGTTCATTATTATTACTGTTTTATCAAAGGTGTTAGGACAGAATTCTCGCCTCTGGAGTTCATTGTTTAATGAAAAATACTAGTCTCAATTCGAGATTTTTCTGTAGAAACATTGCATGTGTACTCTGTTTAACAGCGCCGTTTCTTTTAAAATGTTCCGCAGTTTTCAAGGTCCATGCGCTCAAAGTTCTGGACATTATTAGGGGACCAGGTCTGGAGGACCTAGGTCCCCTATTGAAATCGTTCGGATTCTTATTCTTATTATTCCACATGATTTTGTGTCGATGATATCTCAGAAACGACCCGACGGATTAAGCCCAAACTTTCAGGATATGTTCCGGTGGACAAGATCTAATGCATATACCAAGTTGATTCTGATTGGTCAGATGCATTGGCGGCCATCTTGGATTAAGCTCAAAACATTCAACGATCTTCTCCTCTGAAACCGCTGAACCGATCGCTGTCAAGCTTGGTACACATGATCAATGGACAGAGTTCTCCCAAATTATGACTCTTAAAGTTCATCCGTTAAAAAAAATGGCCGCCATCGACCAATCAAAATGGTCGGATTTTCAAGTAACGGATTTTGACCGGAAAAGTTATGAAATATATGTTATAGGACATGGCGATCAGGAATATGCAAAAACTTTGCTCCCAGGTCAGGTGGTTTGGCCGCCATCTTGAATTCTGTGAAAAACTTTGCCAATTTTGCAACGGCTTATTCTCTCGAACCCTGATAGATACGGATTTCTAGGTCACTGCGGTATGTCGGGAATGCCATGGTCTGTTGCCCTGAAAGCAAATATTTTCGATTGGATGAATGGTTTGGCGGCCATATTGGATTTAGCTCCAAACCTTCAACGATCTTCTCTTCTGAAACCGCTCCTTCGGTCGTTGTGAAACTTGGTGCACATGATCAATGGACAGAGTTCTCCCACATTATGACTCATAAAGTTCATCGGTTAAAAAAGATGGCCGCCATCAACCAATCGAAATGGTCGAATTTTTAAGTAACGGACTTTGACCCGAAAAGTTATGAAATATATGTTATGGGACATGGCGATCACGAATATGCAAAAAGTTTGCTCCCAGGTCACGTGGTTTGGCCGCCATCTTGAATTCTGTGAAAAACTGCCAATTTTGCAACGGCTTATTCTCTTGAACCCTGAGAGATACGGATTTCTAGGTCACTGCGATATATCAGGAAGGCCATGGTCTGTTGCACTGAAAGCAAATATTTTCGATTGGCTGAATGGTTTGGCGGCCATATTGGATTCAGCGCCAAACCTTCAACGATCTTCTCTTCTGAAACCGCTGCTCCGATCGTTGTGAAACCTGGTACACATGATCAATGGATTGAGCTAAACTTGGTACACATGATCAATGGACAGAGTTCTCCCATATTATGACTTTTAAAGTGCATCGGTTAAAAAAGATGGCCGCCATCAACCAATCAAAATGGTCGAATTTTCAAGTAACGGATTTTGACCGGAAAAGTTATGAAATATATGTTATAGGACATGGCGATCACGAATATGCAAAAATTTTGCTGCTAGGTCACGTGGGTTGGCCGCCATCTTGAATTCTGTGAAAAACTTTGCCAATTTTGCAACGGCTTATTCTCTTGAACCCTGATAGATACGGATTTCTAGGTCACTGAGATATATCGGGAAGGCCATGGTCTGTTGCATTGAAAGCAAATATTTTTGATTGGCTGAATGGTTTTGCGGCCATATTGGATTTAGCGCCAAACCTTCAACGATCTTCTCTTCTGAAACCGCTTCCCCGATCGTTGTGAAACTTGGTACAGGGGACCAATGGGTCGAGATCTCTCAAATTCTATTTAGAGAGCTTCTGTATCGGACAAGATGGCCGCCATCGACCAATCAAAATTGTCAGAATATGAAGACACAGGACGTTGGGTCGTACATGTGTGGCGCGGGATAGGGAGAACCAGTGGGGTGAGAGACACGGTGGTTTCACTAACCGAACTTGCTTTTGCCAGGCATTCGCCCAAGTGTGGAATCAACCGACTGCACATGCGCGGGTTCGAACGCGCGTGCGCTCCATGTAAGCAATCGCATTCGGAGAACCAGTGGGGCGAGAGGCATAGGGTATTCACTAAACGAGAGCCCTTGAACCGGGCATTTGTCCTAGAGTATAATGTGTCGACTGCGCATGTGTGGAGTAGAGAGTGCATGCGCACCAGATGTAGAACGTGATAGTTAGAACCCATGGGAGAGACGTTATGTCCCATGCTAACCTGGTCCCCGGTAGCTACTGCTTCGCAGTTCCAATTAATACTGTTTTTATCAAAGGTGTCAGGACAGAATTTTCGCTCACGAAGATCTTTTGTAGATATTGAAAAATACCAATCCCAATTCGAGATTCATCTGATTTACACAGTTCATGTGTATTCTGAACCCTATCTGGCCTGGGCTTTTGGGGACCTGTCCAGGCCTGGGGGGAGGCCGAAATGCCCCCCCCCCTAATTATTTTTCTTACCCCTTGAGCTAGGGGGCTGAAACTTATTACATTATACCCTTGGGTCAAGCTCTACCAGAAAAACTCATTACATTATACCCTTGGGTCAAGCTCTACCAGAAAATGTAAAAAATCCCAAGATGGCCGCTTTTATGACGTCACAGTGACGTCATTTTCAAAAAACGGCATTTTTTGGTCGATTTTTCGGTCAGATTTTCCAAATTTTTTATTTTTGCAATTTCTCCACAAAAACTGCATGAAAATTAGCAAATATTAATGTGATATGAAATAAAATAGTTTTTGCCCACTTTTTATCTCGGAAAAGCATAAATTTTGAAGAAATATGACAAAATAGGCTCAAAATGACCCCAAAAAGATAAACTATAAAGTCAGGGAGTTTCAGCTCTCCATTTTTTGCCGTTCCGGAGATAGTGCCGAAAGTTTGGTAGGGGGGCCCATAATATCCCCCCAGGCCAGGTAAGGTTAAACAGCGCTATTTCTTATAATGAAGACGAGCGTGATTATTGTTGTCTCTCTTCTGTAGTGGTGGTCCGTCGTTAACTGGAGTTAGGGATTCGTATAGGCACGATTGATGATGAGTATTCGTACTGCGGTACTTTAGTATCATGTGTTACAGCCTGGATCTCAGCAGTATTATTCTAATGAATGTCTCGCATCATGCCTGAATCTTTATACGAAATACACGATAAAAATCATGTGAGCTTCTGACCAATCGTAGGTAGAATCCGTTTTCAGGGTTGAAACACGCCAGGAAAGTGTGTGTGCTCATGGACACGAAGCACAGAACACGCGGTATCATAATATTTGAGATTATATATCATGAATATTAATTGTATTGATGCCTCTGTTGAGAGTTATGCTTGGGATATATAAAAAAACTCCCCAGAATATCCGAAACAACTGCTCTAAGGTACATATATACCCTGTCAGAAAATACCTGGAGAGTGCATTATGAGCATTTTCTTGTATGACATTAAACCCTACAAGTAGATTTCCAAGAAGATACTGTGGATGTGACAATTTTAATAGTAATTGCGAGATGACCCCCAAATAGTTGTGAACTTTTCAAGTGATGAAAAATCAGTAACATGTACAGAGTAATTTATAGAACAGGTGTATCCACACATTTTATTTAATGTGGTAGATTATCAAAAACATACTGTGGGAAAACATATACATTGCAATAGTAATTATGAGAATACTCCCACCCCCAACGATAATCAATATAACCTTTGACATAGCTTTATAATTAACAAGAGATTAAAAAAATCATTTTAAGTATACACATTAATTCATAAAACATTTTTATTAAGTATTGCTGAAGTCACGCTCTGGTAAACGCTTGGTAGACTTCGAAAATATATAATATTGACAGATACTTCCTGTTCACATATTCTTTTCTCTAGGGTAGTGAGAAACCTTATATAACCTTACTTTCCAGGCAAAGATACACAGTAGCGGTGGAAGTAACTTGACACACTTATGTGAATTTCATAACATCGTATAACATAGTAAAGAAATCATAATTGTATATTTAGAAAATATTTCATTGGGAATTTGGAGATGACTCCCAAGTGACGTCATGATCCAAGATCGCATACCATAACTGTTATCAATCGAGTCTCAGTTTAATGGAGAGAAAAGTGCTACCTCATTACTGGGCATTGGTGTGAAATAAATAAAGTTATTTACACTGAAGCAAACCGACTCTCTTATTTTTTCGGGATGATGAGACTTGATATCGGTTCGTTTGAATGGATATTTCACCCTACGACAATATATTTCAAATCCACATCCGGTCTAACAAAAAAGTACATGAAATAAGCTTTCAAATTAAACAGGATGTGGCCGTGTGTACGGGGGGGGGTGCATTTTGCTCCTAAAATATGAACTTTTTTCGCAAATCGCTGCTCGCCTATTAGCGCGATGAGGCTTCCGTTAAACGGTTACATCAGTTTGAAATTGCGTGAAGCAAATACCGGGATTTGACGATTATGGCCGGGTTTCTAGAGCAACAGTGATATAAACTCTGACATGGTATCGAATGGATGGTATACGTTTGCATATTCTGACACATGTCCCGAGGTTTTTCAGTTTTGTGATTGAACTGTGGCCTCTTTTAGAAAATGGTACTCTCCAAAACGATAATTTTGTACAATTTTCTGACATAGAGTTGATGTGTTTTTCAAAACACAGGATTTTGAACTGTCGAATATAGTAGTCCAGTCAATACTGACATAAAATAGGCATGACTGTGCGCGTTTTCAAACAAGTGTGAAACTGTACACACTTATAATACCTTTAAGCTGGATATTTTCTGATATAGTGCCAATTGATAAATGCCCTGTGATGGCCCATCCGAACTTATTATCGCTGACTCTACCTGTTCACACATCCGGGAGAGGCGGTCTGACCATAATACAATTATGCATTAATTTCACCTCAATATGTTCACTAGAATGTATCAATATTACACAACAGCGTTCAAGCCGATAACTTTTGTCCTGCTGAATTTCGCGAGGAAAACGTTGCAAAAATCAACTTTTGCTTTAACTTTACTTTCGCTTCCGGTGCATTTTCCTATTTGGTTCTCTAGATTACAGTGACAGGTAGCTAGTCACTTGCAAATGACACTGAAACTGTCTCAATATGTCCGGAATAAAACATCGTACTTCTGGTATCGTTCCAAAGCGTCTGTATCGGTCATAGCTCACCAATCCCCAGTGTACGAGTTGTCACAGCGAAACAGCTCACCAATCCCCAGTGTACGAGTTGTCACAGCGAAACAGCTCACCAATCCCCAGTGTACGAGTTGTCACAGCGAAACAGCTCACCAATTCCCAGTGTACGAGTTGTCACAGCGAAACAGCTCATCAATCCCCAGTGTACGAGTTGTCACAGCGAAACAGCTCACAAATCCCCAGTGTACGACTTGTCACAGCGAAACAGCTCACCAATTATCTATATACGAGTTGTCCGAGCATTTCCATTATAGCTCTAGATTTGTATCTAATACCGCTTATGCCGGTGCTAGGGGCCGTGTGGTCATATCATTCAAGTTGCCACATGAACAGGTACAATAAAAGCGTACCTGAGATACAACACTTATCACGAATCATTAGATTCTTGGTATGTGCTTTGGAATAGGTTAACCGGAAGACTATACTTTGAAGTCATGTGACTCTGTCAGTGTGTCGGCACCTCTTCCCACTTCCCTTATATGTGTTGTAAATTCGCACTAAAATCTTACCTAATACCTCATTATGTTAAAAATACAACTTGTGAAATTCCATTAACCATGTCTTGTGATTACCTTAAATGATAACAACTGCACACACGTGGCTGAGGTAATCTGAGCCCAAACTTCCGGATCTATTCAAATTTGTAAGGGAATATTATAAAATAGCCCCAAAAAGGAACAGCTTATTGAGAGGATTGGCCGATCTAGCAATGTATCTTCGATAGGTTTTTTCGCCATAATACCGAACTTATTTGCCAAATTAAGGTGTGATATAGCTCGAGGTGTTGAGCAGAATGTATGATACTGAATTGCATTCAGTACATCTATACAATAGAAGGTGAACTCTTGATCTTGGTGAACAAAACAATGATAAAAAATAATCAATTATTGCTTAAATTGACTTCCGCTTCGTGTACATTTTTTCATACAGTTATCCAGATTGCAGTTCTTGGTATTTGCAAATGACGGCAACAAGCCTTCACATGCCCGAAATAAAAGAATATATTGTAAGTACCATTTTTGAGTTTCCGGATCAGTAAATTGTACAAAAACTCCCCCACATGGCACATTTCTTTGACAAATTTCTATAAAATGCTACACAATGGAGTAATTAGCACCTCATGTGAAGATAATGCAGTACATTAAATGGTAGGAATTAGAGATTGCACTTTATCTTTGTTCATTGGGCGAAAACGTTAAATATGAGCTTTGTTGATTTATTATTGGATAAGTTTGCAAAATAATTACCCGTCATGCGTACACTTCTTCGAAGAAAAATTGTGTCTATCGATTTGGTGAGATGACACCTTGTGAATTTCCCAGTGACACTAGAAATTAACAAACACTCATCATTTCAATGACCACCATATTGGGCCGTGTGTCAGCTTAACGGTTCAGTCTTTCGCCTCTATTCGCCCAAGTATAAAAGGGGAGCGCGTAACGCCCATTAGTCCTGGTTGAGCTGGAGAGTCCTTGGAAGATGCGACCTTCTGTCACCAGTGAGTTTGCGATTTCAACTTAGATATTAAGCCAAATGGCTGGCAGCCACGATACGATGTGACACCGAAAACTGTACTCGTCGGGAAGAGGACAGGGTATATATTACACGAATATATAACAACGGCACAAGATGGATACAAAGTAGTATAAGACGATAGTCATGCTCGCTATGGGAAGTTTATTCAAAATTATTTCTTTTGCTAAGTTGCAG
The DNA here is from genome assembly GCA_036873755.1 of Hanleya hanleyi. Classification (NCBI taxonomy): domain Eukaryota; kingdom Metazoa; phylum Mollusca; class Polyplacophora; order Lepidopleurida; family Hanleyidae; genus Hanleya; species Hanleya hanleyi. Next base: position 62,117 of record JAVTVY010050619.1, on the reverse strand, counting down.
CGATATGCAAGAGGTTGGAAAAATTGATTCGGTGGCTTCTCCGTTGTAGCCTTAGCATCTCAGCCGCGTTTTACTGCAGTTATTCATGTGGAGGCAATAAAGTAACCACACGGCCCTTAGCACCGGCTTAAGCGAAATTAGATACGTTAGCTCGGTAGCTGTGATGACAGATCAGCTCAAACAACTCGTCTGATGTTAACCCCATCTGGCCTGGGCGTTTTGGAACCTGTCGTGGCCTGGCGGGGGGGGGGGGGCGAAATGGCTCCCGCCTAATTTTTCAGGGGGCTGAAACTTACCACACTATACCCTTGGGTCAATCTCCACCAAGAAATGTAAAAAAATCCAAGATGGCCGCTTTGATGATACCACAGTGACGTCATTTTCAAAAACGGCATTTTTTGGTAGATTTTTCAAAAACAGCATGATAAATTAGTAAATATTAATGTGATGTGAAATAATCCTCTCTTCGGGAGGGTCATGCAAATAGGCTCAAAATGACCCCAATATGATAAACTATAAAGTCACGGAGTTTCAGCTCTCTATTTTTTGTCGTTCCGGAGATGACGCAGAAAGTTTGATAGGGGGTGCCATTTCGCCCCCCCCCCCTCCAGGCCAGGTAGGGGTAATGTATGAGAACCGTGGACGTCTGATGGAGTATACGCCCCAACATGGGGTAACACACTTGATCGGATGAGTAAGGTCTGGCGTGATATTGAAATTCCTTGTTTTGGAAGAAAGAAGAAGCAACGTTGTCAATCATGTGTGTACGTATGTGGAAGGATACTGAAAAAAGACAGTCGCTTTTACTCGATAGTATCAGGGTAGTTTGCAAATGTGAATTTCTCTGCATTTCAAAGGGACCTGGTCGGCTAGAGTTATCATACTTCAAAACTTCAAAGTACCTGACAAGTGACCCTGACAAATGATAACATGAGAGAAAGAAAGGAGACGCAATAATGAGCCCACAAAATTCCAATTATAAGCCTCTAGTCCGTCATTCATAATTCAGCCGTCGTCTATTAACCCTATCTGGCCTGGGCTTTTTGGGACCTGTCCAGCCCTGCGGGTGGCCCCCCCCCCCTAATTATTTTTCTTACCCCTTGAGCTAGGGCGCTGAAACTTATCACACTATACCCTCTACCAGAAAATGTGAAAACATACAAGATGACCGCTTTGATGACGTCACAGTGACGTCATTTTCAAAAACGGCATTTTTGGTCGAAATTTTTATTTTTGCAATTTTTCCGCAAAAACTGCATGATAAATTAGTAAATATTAGTGTAATGTGAAATAAAATAGTTTTTGCCCACTATTCATTGCAGAAAAGCAGACATTTTGAAGAAATATGACAAAAACATCACTTTTCTGGGATCTCACGTGGCCGCCACCTTGGATTTACCCATGATCCTCTGCACGTGGGGTTATGCACATAGGCTCACAATGACCCCAATACGATAAACTATAAGGTCAGAAAGTGTCAGCTCTCCATTTTATATCGTTCCGGAGATTGCGCAGAAAGTTTGGTAGGCGGCCATAATGGTCCCCCAGCCCAGTTAGGGTTAAAGAATATCCCCGTCTATAATCAAAAGACCTATTTCATATTCCATATAACAGTATTAGCATCAAATTCAAAAGGACAATCATAGTATACATAAACATAGGCTAGTTTCCTGCAAGAGAGAAGCGGTCAACAGTTTTCAATGATGCCGACAAGACATCATGATGTTCCAAAAATATAAAATCCGTATCGCTGATCAGTATTCTTAATCCATAATAATCGTTGTAAATTCGTCATCTAGAGAATGATGTGTCTCAATCACGCTTTGATTGTGACTGTTCATATGAACACCATGACGATCTTGAAGTACATGGGTTCATACGGCCCCTAGCCCCGGGTTAAGCGGAATTAGACACAAGTTACGAAACCTAGCGCCATAGATCTTGCACGCTACATGTACGTTCGTATTTTGCTATCAGCATGTATCGCCAAATTTGAGAAACTTTGAGTGGAGGCGCTTGGTGGAATAGCCCTGTTTTATCAGTTTCTGCAACAATGTTTTGTGGCGTTGATTAAAATCGTCACATTTAACATAGGATCTAGCAAATGCTGCTAAGCGAGATATGTATACGCCATATGCAGGTCCCACTGGAATATTACTGTCCAGAAAGGGATAGTTTACGATATCGAAATTGTAATCATCTCTTTTTTCATTAAATCGACGAGAGAGAATGCCCGCTCCATTTTTATAGAGATATAGATCTAAACATGATGTGCCTGTAGGGCTATCTGTAGTTTCCTTCAAATCTAGTGAAGGTGGATATATATCCTTCACTGCGTCATTTATGGAGCGATTATCCGCAGCGAGAGGATCGTCTACATAACGTTTGGTGAATGAGAAGGAACGGGCTTTGAATGGATCGGTTTTGAAAGCGTCTGCATATAGTCATATTCATAAGAGAACAGATACAGGTCAGCCAACAGGGGTGCTCAATTAGTACCTATTGGAATACCTATATGCTGCTGATATATTGTGTTGCCAAATTCACATAGATATTTTTAATGAGAAATTCAAGCAACTCTATAAACAAAGAACATCTCATGAATGATATCTCTTGTATGTAGTAGAGCTAAAGAATGCTTTATGGCTTCCGACATTAATATATCTACGATCAGTTTTCCTGAACACAGATAATATTAATGAACTTAGACGATCAATAAGGTCCTGATGAGGGATTGTAGTATAAAGAGTCGAGAAGTCCCATGTGGATACATGTCTGTACAGTATGTGACCTTTAGCAGCAAGTTCTTTCGTAAGACATTTTGAGTTTTTCAATATCCACATACATTGAACACCAGAGTTCTTGGAAATAGTGGCGCAATACCTTTCCCAAAATGCTTTCACCTCCTGAAGGGCCCTCGTCAATAGGGTTGAAAGAAGCTTGGTGGTGCAGCTTCTAGAACCAGCTATGAATCTAGCTTTGCACGATGATTTATGCATATTGGGAGTCCAGTATAGTTTTGGCATGTCGTTATGATTGGTTGGAAGACAAATACCTCTTTCCCTGAGAAACTTTTTTATGATTGTTAAATAAATCTTCCACAGTAAATGCAGTTTGGGAGTAAGTAGACGTATTTGATGAAGATATGTCTACACTCAATTATTTAACCAGCACCTGGTAATAGTAATGTTTACATATAAATATTATATTATATGTCTGCTGGAACTATGAATTTACTCTGGAGATTTGCTAGAACTTCTTGCGAATTAATGTGCCTCAATACTTGTTTTGCTTGAGGAAGAGTACTTTTGTCAATATGGCGGACTGTTTCAACGACCTTGCTCTTGGCGAGGTCCAGCCAATCTGCGAGTACTGTAGGTTCAACTTTTTCTCGCTTGGACCAATCAATGACGTGCTGTTCCAATGCAGACAGGACTATCTTCTGGTTGGCCTTCAGATTTATTCTTCTCGGCTATCTATACTTAGGTCCTTTCATTAGGAGTAATTTCAGATCCTTATCACTCACCACATCAAGGTCACCCGTCACAATATGTTTGCATGGTGTATAGATCAAGTTTGGTGATTCACAATCACAACTATAGCGTCCTGACGTGTATAAGTTCTAGTCAAACTTCTTGAAAGCATTAGAGGTTATTTGAATATTTTGGTGGCTATTGATTTAGTATACTAATATGAGATGCAAGGAGGTTCTGTGAACTTAAAATAGTTTGGTACAGCGTTGCGTATCTCTGGATCATTCAGGATTCGAGGTATGCGTACCCCTTGGCGATAGCTGTGGCATTTGTGACGGTGACAGACATTTGTCAGTATCAATTGAACTGTAATTAAAGCTGAACAGCTGTCAGTGGTTGCAACCGTTAAGAGGGAAGTCAATCTCTGACGTGGACCAAGTTCGTTTTTGGGGGCATATCTTGCTACCATCTGCATGCAATGACCTGGAGTCCGCTACGTTTTAAACTTTTCAAATAAAAAGATAATCTACTTCATCAGACCGATCCAATGACGAACCTGTCTTATTTATTGTAGAACAGAACATCTAAATCTGCTTACTGGTCGAAATTTGGTTTGTCAACTAGGACCATAAACATTGGTATTAGTTTATCACCACTGAACGCTGTTTTATCATTCATGGAGATTCCTTATTTCCATTGTAATTCTGCGCAAATTCAACAGTGTGTTGTTGAGGGTATAATCCTGCACCGATATGTGATGGTCCAATGTTCGTGTATCTTGCACATATTGTGTATTGCAGAGAGTGAAAATCAATCGTTCGACTTGTTTCGACATGATGCAATCTCTCGGCAGATTCGTCGCCGGTGACGGGTATAACTTGATTGATGCGGAAGTGTATTCATACTGTTTTTGCCTATAAGGAGTATATCATTTTAACCATTAACTTACCTTTCAGATGAACGAGTTGCATGTGATGACGGGACTGAAGAGTGAAACTTTATAACGTACCGGTGATTAAACTGTCAAAAGGGTGCCAAATCACGTATGACATGCTCGGGTTACATTAGCATCAGTTAAAGGGTGCATGGAGTCACCAATATAAGAACTTAACAAGGGAGATAACTTAGGAAAAGTCACATCAAGGGAGACTAATCTGCCTCTCTCCATTCATTGGGTCCACTGTTAACCCCCTCATCATCATACACAAACACCCTATCTGGCTTCGACGATTTAAAGTGTACAGCAGCCAAGATGGTCGGCGTGATGACGTCCGAGTGACATCATTTTCCAAAGGCATTTTTTGGACGATTTTTCCCCGTCAGATTTTTGGGGATTTTTTATTTGTGTGTTTTCTTCGCACAACTGCACCATAAATCAGTAAATAATAATCTGATATGAAATAAAATAGGTTGTACGCTCTTCTCTATGCAGAAATGAAAAACTGTCGAAGTAATCTGACGAAAATATAACTTTTATGTTACACCTCATGACAGCCATTTTTTTTTTTTTTTTTTTAGTTTGCGCATGATCCTCTGCTCGGGGCATCATGCAAATAGGCTCAAAACGACCCCAATATGATAAGCTACAAAGTCAGGGAGTATCATTTTTTTTTCGTTCCGGAACAAAAAAAAACAACAGTCGGCGGAAAGTACCGCCCCCCCCCCCCCCAAACCAGGTACGGTTAATCAATATAAAGGCGCGACACCCTTCTCCTGATAATAAGAGGAGGAAGATCGAGGACGATCCGCTACCATCCTAGTGTTGAGATACATTTGGCCAGTGTGGTCTGGAAAGGGGAGAGAGACGCCACAGCCGCTAAGAAACACTATTGTTGGTGGTGTTGGTAGATGGATTTTGCGGAGTAAGGGAAGACCAATGTAATGTGGGTTGGGTATGGAGGCAGTCCATATTTGATAGATTCCTGTTTTTGTAACATTAAAATATGGTTCTGATCTGGCCACACTTGCCCATTGCATTTAACACAGCTTGTAAACTTATTCAGGAAATGATTTTCTTTTTAACGTCGCTTTTACCTTTTCTCGCGTATCTCCACAAACTCTCAACCACTGCTGTTCAGTACGTAGACCTTGAAGAAGCTTCACTTTTGTCCGACAATTTCTGATCTCGACAATGAAGTTTGAATCCTGTTGTCCGCTTGGATTCCCGGAGAATAATTCTTGAGCGATCAAGAAATCGCGAATGTCCAGAGGTATTCGCTTATGCAGTACACTAACACAACATATTCAAACCAGAAAATAAGTTGGAAAAAAAGATCTTTCTATCAAGATGCAAGCACTGTTATTTAGCAAAGTGTTTCGAGCAATTGAGAATGATGACAAGGTTGCATTTATGTTAGCATCCATGCAGTGTCGGACACAATGAGCTCAGACTATGTAGCGCAGAACAAATTTGAAGAATCTGTCACAATTTGTGGTGAACAGATGCTGCCTTGCGGGTAACAATGACCGAATTGTATCCCAGAATCTTTGCCAGATCGAAAAAAAACTACATCAATTCAATTCTTTATTTCGCTTAGGCATATACACGCCTTTCGCGTACAATAATATACTACAGGACACAGGTAGTCAGCAAAGCATAGCATAATATATGCCGGCACCTATTTTACATAAATATTGGTCAATAATCAATAATCTAGGCAAGGATGGAACTAATCTGAGTTTCCCGAACATCCCAAGTAGCATAGAACAGACCTTCACCATATTACTCTCGTCGTGGCCAAGACCTGTTTGTAACAGTAAATCTTGAGGATCCGACGAAAATACATCCTCACCGACCATCCGAGGCGAGGATGGGATGTATTTTCCTTCTCCAGTTTGGGAATTTTCATCCCATGATCAAGTTAATATGGGATTCGTTTTCCCATATAATTTTAATCATTACTTTAGTCAGTATTGTATTAAAAATATCATCAACTTTGGTGGAGCGCATCATGCCTGCAGTACATGTACTTGTCAAGCAAAGTGACTGGCCACCTGCGTCGCATACGCTCATCCTATGTGTGTGGGATTACATATCCCAGACGATGTTACCGTATGAGTTTTACGCTGTATTCTATGGAAAATTACTGTCCTTGTTGGGATAAATTCCAGAACATGTTTGAAAGTCGGAGAGCGGGAAGGCCTGGTTCCGTAAATACTGCTTAAAAACAATATTGTTTGATTGCTGTGTTTTTCTTTTACCACCAAACTTCAGCATACAATTTTCATTTGACATGTTGAAATGAACATGAAGAAAAAATATCATTTACATCATATGTTGGAAAAAAGAAATGGAAAGTAATATCACCATAGACATTTCTACCAGAGACTAGGTCCTATGATTTGAGTAATTCGAAATAAGTGTGCCTGTCTTGCATTTCGACAGAACGGGTTCTTCGGCAATATAACGGAACCATCTTTTCAAATAGCAGTGAAATTCTGCACAGAATGTAATTTGTACATGTTTGTACTAAAATTTCAAGGAAAGCTATTCAGAATCACAGACATTCTCCCATGTCTTGCACGTTAGTTTCAAAGCACAATGATGTTGTAATATCGAGGCTGACGTCAAAATTCAACATGCAAATTTGTCATGGAGAAATTTGTTTTGGTTAATTTGACTCAGGATTTGATGGTCCTGGAATTTCAGGATAAAGATGCACAAATCATGCGAATTTCACTTCTATGAGAACAATTGTTTCCGGAACCCATCCACACGAAATATGAGACAGACACCGTGCGATAGTGTTGTTCTAATTTAAACATTCGATTTGTAAAACATATGAACATTTGTGAAGGGTTACCTTTTACTTAGTTACTTTCCTTCTTTCCCGATACTCTGACGAAGATTTTTTGTCAGTTATATCCCTTATTGTGGAAAGAAAACACACAACTACAACATTCTGAATAATTTGCGAGTAAATAATTTCAAAAATGCATAAAATTCAAAACTTTAAACATTTTTCATGCGATTGTCGGTGAGAACGCTTTGGCACGCACACTGGATGTTTGATACAATGTAGCGACTTCCTTCATACAGTTCATTCATCAATCTTAATTGGGTCATAGATACGGCGTCTGATTGGCCGTTACAGTAGTGACATCACGGAGTAAAGAATTTTGGGCAATGCTAAGAGGAGATTATCTATATAACAAAATAAATAATGAACTGAGTATAGCAGGGATGCACTTGACTGCTTGTGAACGACGAAGGATAACTCAGTAAACGCTTCACGTCCCGTGAGTTATGCTTCCGTCTTTGACTCGAAAAATTGTTGAAAGCGACATTAAATCCCTCTCAGTCACGCCATGAGAAAAGAATGACAAATTCCGAATAGGGTGTATTTAATGAATTCTTCTATTTGTTGGATGCGTTTTTTGGATAATCTGTGTTGAAAATACATCTTTAATTACGACACCGTCTGAGTGATCTTGTGACTCTGCTGGACGTCCAATGTAGTATTGTTGCCAACCGGACAGTTAAAGGATATCTACAAAGAGAGTACGAGAACGTCAACTATTCACAACGTCTGGCGGTATAATAGGATCGTAGGGTGTAAGATCTCCTGTGTTACGTTTCGTAACTTTTGTCTAAAGTTGCCGTAACCCGAGGTTAGGGTCCACTTGAATACCATGTGCTTTACATATTTATGGTGTTCAAATGAACAGTCACTCAAAGCTTGACAGGAACACATTATCTAGACAATTCATTTGGATAAAGAATAACGGCCAGTGACAAGGATTTTACACAAGGAACATCATCGTGTCTTGAATACATCACTGGGAACTTTAGGAAACCATCTTGTGTTTTTATTATTATTATTTCATAAACATTTGGAATAGGTGTTATCTGCCATACGAAATAAGTGTTTCGATTATTTACGCGGAAATCCTTTTATGGATGACGGCTAACTATTGAGTGTCGGATCTGACGCCTAATATTCAATACGGATCACTTAGTTCTTGTTCAACTGATCTACAATTATCTGAAATACAATGCATCGAATTTCCGTGTCTTTGTGACTCAGTTATGTAGTGGTGGTGATGGAACATCAACAGTCGTTATTATTATTATCAGTACATTCCAGTTTTAGTTGTCACACGACAGCCACTGTTTGTTGATGAGGATCCATGTTGTTAACATTTACACACTGATAGTGAACAATGTGACTGGTTTATATGTTCTTGCGGATTCATCTGGTTGGGTTGTTTCATTTACTAAGGTCGGTGGTGTATCCTTTTCGACCCGCCGCAACGCGATCGGTGAATTTAAGATGAGTTTCATTCCGTTCGTCCATCCGTCCGTCTCACCGAGCCCATTTCATTCTGGTGGACAATGAAACCAAAATGATCAGGCGGATTCGTTCACAATTTGATGTGTGCATATCTCGCCGCAATACCTCGTTTGTGGTAATGTGTACCCGCGCAGATATTCCATCGAATTGCGATAAAATGTAGACGATTTCGCCGATTCGTGCGCAATCTGGCATGAGCATAATTTACTATAAGTTCCAGCGAGATCCACGTGTAGGTGGCGTCAACTTGTGCATATGCAAATATGTTTCATCAGCGTATAAAACATGGCAGTGTGACTAACGTCACAGGTCCTACGAAGTAGGGTAGGAATTAGGACTCCGACACGCACTGAACTCTTGGAAGACAGACTGATATTACAAGAAGAGTTTGACCAATTTTCCTGGTGGTGTATCACATGGAAACTGTATGTACACATCTTTAAGTGTTTCTAAAAGTTCATTTTTTGTATCCTGTGATAAAACTACCATGTCCATACCATGTGCTTAAATATCGGATTACCCCACTGAAGCAAATAGGTAAATATTTCAATCTTGTTTGCATTTTGATGTGAATAGCAATTAAAATGCACATATCTTGTTACCAACGTCTTTTATTATGCACCATCAATACCTTTACGTACACTAAAAACATTTCACCCCAGAAATTTTGAATTTCAATTAGAAGTAACTTTGTCCTATCATGTGTTTATCGACATTTCAGAATCATTTTTTAATAATCAGTGGGATAATATTCCTTGAGGCATTCAAAGACGAATCCATTTCAAATATCAACTATTTATGTTCAATATACTGTTTCTCTTATAGAAATTTAATACAATATTCACTTCTGTTTTTACCACACGTGTATGTCTTTATATTGTATATTTTCAAGGTCACGTTCATGCATATATCACACCATATTTTTAATTATGCTAACACCAACGACACTGAAACTTTTTTCTAAACATCTCAGCTTAGGGCTCTGAGTCCCATTAAAATTCGACCGCGTTTCTACAATATGAGAAATCGAGAAATAAGATGGGAAAATTGTTTACCTGGAAAATTAAGAGAACGTCCAACTATTTCCGCAGAAGTGTGTGGGTCTAATTTTGTGCTCACAACTGAAAGATAAGAAATCGTTCATTCAAGACTCTTGACCCGTATTTCCAATGAATAGTGTTCGCTCTAATCAATTTGACAATAGTCAGACTGCATGAGTCATATAGCTTCCTGTTTATCTATGCAATGTTTTCACAGAAACTGCAGAATTACAATTCGTATATAATAGGCAAAAACCCCACTTTTTTCACCTTCGTGTGTGATTTTGAAAGTACCCAATGGCCCTTAGCTCGAGGGCTTTGCAAAAAGACTCCGAACGAACCAACATGGTAAGCTATGGTGCGAAAATGAGAACGCCTGGTCCGATAGAGCCAACTAATTTAACTCGTAAGACATATTCGCTATATACATCAATACAATTCTTTACTGAAAACTGAAAGATATATCTCTAAATTTAGGACTAGATCTGCGAAGAAATTTCAGAAAAGTGAATTTCCTAATCTGTTTCACACTGATGCACAACCAGTCTTCACAATGAATTGGTGGCAATATACGAAGGTTAGCTCTTCCCGGCGAATGGCGATAATCGATGCAAGCATGAGCAGCGCTTTAGATCAGTCGAAGTCATGTGTGAACATGCCTTTATTGGGAACCCGAAACGACGGATATAAATGTGCAAGAAATACTGTTTTGGCGAATCTAAATTTTTGTCTGCATTTACGACGAAATAAATATATAAAAAAAAACAGATCAATTGTTTCTTTCAAGGATTACTTACCGCTCCAGTCATACCGCTTCGTGGAATCCACGTTTTTGACTGTAACATATGAACGAAACATGGTTAGCATTATCGGTCATTTTGAGACATTAAAGCTGTAGGCCCGTCAAAACGTTATGAAGTTATAATGTATCTGTGTTTTTTTTTGCTCTGTACCCATTTTATTATTTCAAGATTAGTTGTTAAATATAATTTAATCTACCAACTGTTAGATGAGCGAATAAATATTGATTAGAACCATTTCAAGGTTGAACAAATTCAAAGACGGTGTGATGGATGAAAAGTTAAATGATCATTGCTTTAGGGCGTTCTGCTTTACTACATATTCCATCAAAACCCGAAAGTGTTTTTTTTCCGTTGAATCATGGCTGTCTGAACTTTCGGTCAAACAAATTCTTAATCTGACGGGTGCTTTTGGTTCATGAATTCTGTGGAATTGATGATCTACAAATAGACGACTTAGAACGTTCATTTTCAAATTCTTCCCCTTTGTGGGTGTACATATGAACAGAAACCTCGGAGATTGGTACATGACTGACCTCAAGCTGCATACTAACCCATCTGAGGCGGTAGATCACGTTTTTCGAACTTTCAAAGTGAGAAGTTGCTTGCAAGCTCAGTAATATTTCATGTGTGAATGAACATTTAAAGAAAAAAGTAGGGGTCACCATGTGTCCAGCGAATGTCTATAACACTACATTAGTAGGGAAATAGCACTATTTTTAGGTTTAAAGCCCATTTTCTCATTTTTTCAAAGTCAAAGTTTCTTTTTATTACCACATATTGTGGAATTCATACACTCCTAGTGAAATACGAAATAAAAACTGGGGTCACCTTGTTTTCATATAGCAACTGTATGAAGGATATATTCAGCCTTTCTGCCCCATGTCTGGGAGGAGTTTGGGGTGGGGAATTGAGGTGTGGAGATGGGAAACATTTTTGAGGTTCTTCACCAAGGCAGTGAATAGGAAACAAGTGTCGGAGGGTGCCGCAATCATCATATATTGCCCGCCTAACATTCTGTGCCGTCCAACCGACGAATCCAAAAGTCGACATCATTGAGAACTGTTGTCCGCTTCTGCCTTGAAGGACATTAGCCTAGTTTTATGTATACTATGATTTATCTTTCTAATTTGGTGCGAATGTTATTATATGAATTAGGACTTTGGATTATGGACGCGGAATTTCTTTGATGGACGACGGCTGAATGGTTGAATGACGAACTAGACGCTTTTATTTTATCCCAAATTTTAGTCAAAACTATTTTCCTTTGGAGCGACTGTTAATACGAATAAAATGTTCTGTTTTGTATGGTGTTCTATTTGTGCCAATTTGATCTCGCGCGACGCGAAAAGTCGACGTGGTGTTTTGAAACGCGACGTCGCCCTTTCCGTCGCGCGTCGACTTTTACAATGTTAAAGAGATAGGCCAAAACTCGACGTCGTGTTTCAAAAGTCGACGTCGCCTTTTGGCCTATTTCTTAGCATTGTAAAAGTCGACGCGCTACGGAGAGGGCGACGTCGACTTTTCGCGTCTTGCGTCGCCTTTTTGAAGAATCAAAATTCGACGCGCGACGGAAAATGTCGACGTCGCATTTTAAAAGGCGACGTCGCGCTCTCCGTCGCGCGTCGGGTTTTATAATGTTAAAGGGATAGGCCAAAACTCGACGCCGTGTTTCAAAAGTCGACTTTTGCCCTATCTCCTAACATTGTAAAAGTCGACGCGCGACGGAGAGGGCGACGTCGCCTTTGAAAACGCGACGTCGACTTTTTCCGTCGCGCGTCGTTTTGATTCTTCAAAAAGGCGACGCACGACGCGCGACGCGAAAAGTCGACGTCGCGTTTCGAAAGGCGACGTCGCCCTCTCTGTCGTGCGTCGCGCGTCGACTTTTACAATGCCAAGAGATAGGTCAAAAGGCGACGTCGCGTTTCAAAACACGACGTCGATTTTTCGCGTCGCGCGTCGACTTTTGCAAGTCGACGCGCGAGATCAAATTGGCACAAATGGAACACCATACAAAACAAAACATTTTATTCGTATTACCAGTCGCTCCAAAGGAAAATAGTTTTGACTAAAATTTGGGATAAAATAAAAGCAAAATCGACGGACATTCGCGTCGCGCGTCGCCTTTTGGTTTACAAAAGTGCGCATGTCTGGGGAGCATCATGTAGTCTTGTTCTTTCTTGTATTGTTTCGTTGTATTGTGATTTGGGGTGCTAATTTCGAACGAAAAAAAAAAAATGTTCACATCTGCGATTTCCGATCCTTGTAGCTTGTGATAGGTGTTGGTCATTTGCTGAGAATTTACTGCAACAAAGCAAGAATGGCAAGATATTTAACATACATGGAGACTATGCACCACATAATTTATTTGTTTCGGTGTCAGATATGATATATTGCTGATTAATTTTCCAACACTGGTACCTGTGTTCCACAAAATGCACACCGCTCCATCGCGAGGACAATACGCATCTATTAGCTTGTCAATGTGTTCATATTTCGCCGGACAAAAACGTAAAATAAATGTAAGTTTCCAATAATGAACCAAAAGCTTATGTAAGTAACAGTTTTGCAGGAGTAACAGTAACGACTGGAAAACAGAGAAAAACTAATTAATAGCTTGTGTAGCTCAAAGGAAATGTGGGATCTAACTGTTTTCCGGCCGAAAACGAAAGTAAAATGACCTCACACCTCACCGATACTTTGACAGCATATAGTCACAAGTCTAAAATGGTAGAAGACAAAGCCTTACTATTAACAAGTGTTGTATGATTCGATATATAAAATTTGATATATTTTTCTCATATAAATGCCCTTTTCAAACCCTGAATCACCTATTTGCTCCTTTTCCCATACAGCGAACCCCCTGATGTGTCCTTTTGAAGTGAAGGCGAACCACCCCTCAATAAACCCTGGCTACGCCCTTTAGTCCGGCGAAATAGTAACACAAGCTAAAAGATATGAATTGTCCTTTCGATTGAGGGGTGTGCATTTTGTGGACTACAGGTACCACTGTTCAAAATTAATCAGCAAAAAAACATTTCAGACAGCGAAACAAATATAATATGTTGTACATAGTCTCCATGCATGCAAAATATCTTGTCATTCTTGCTATCTTATAGTAAATTCTCACCAAATTACGAACACCGGTCAGGAGCTACAAGAATCGAAAATGACAGCTGTGAACATTATAGTAATACATGCTCCCCAGACTTGCGTACTTTTGTAGACCAAAAGGCGACGCGCAACGTCGACGCGCGATGCAAAAAGTCGACGTCGCCCTCTCCGTCGCGCGTCGCGCGTCGACTTTTACAATGTTAGGAGATAGGGCAAAAGTCGACGTCGACTTTTGAAACACGACGTCGAGTTTTGGCCTATGTCTTTAACATTGTAAAAGTCGTAAAGGGCGACGTCGCCTTTTAAAACGCCTTTCGCGTCGCGCGTCGTGCGTCGATTTTTGCAAGTCGACGCGCGAGATCAAATTGGCACAAATAGAACACCATAGTTTTGCTAGATATCAATCTGTTTATCACGTTTACCCTATTTTAAGGTGTCAAGACTCCAATAATGTGATATTCAGTCTGTCTAGGAAGGTTTTATTTAAAATCCACATGGCATGGCTCAACAAGCAACGTGAGTGACTCCCCTAAGCGAAACAATCACCATATGCGGTTCTACTTGTATGTTAGCTTGCATTCGTGATACGGTACTCACAGCGGATGTAGTCGTAGTTGGTCGAGGAACATGAAAAGTCTGATCGATGTGAACATCGCAGTGATATCCCAGCCGTGTCCTCCATACAATAGGCCACCTTAAATCCACCTTTCCCCGTCCGAGGGTCCGGTCCGGAAAAAAATAACCTTGGCGACTCGAATATCACTTTCGTTGGATGCTCGGGGTGAACATTTATGTCTTAAATGATATTTAAGAAATATGAGTAAATATTAAATATGTCCAATGAAGCGAAACTCAAGTCAGTAGCGATGCAACAGGCAACAGTCCGATTGGGATTATTGGAAAGCAAGAACTTAGGGTCTACAAAGTGTTTGGTGAATGTGACAAATCTGGCTTTGAAATATATATATTTATAGTAATTCATTATCTGTCTTCAAATTTTGTGGTGACTTTTCCCACAGAAGTAGATGAAATAGAACATTACGCTCAGGCTCTGTTGGTCAATGAGCTGAAGAAAGATATAAGCTGACACTCTCTGAGAACACGATTCGGTATGCAATCAAATTCAAATTGCATTGATCCAATGACAATATAATTCCCTCCTTTTGCTTCTTGTTTTGCGAACCTAACGGTTATTGCCGCATGCACATCTATCATGACGCGATAATCTGGCTCTATAGATAGCAGTTTTGTCGTCGATATTAAGGACCGAGCCATGTTATGTATAATATTTGACCTGAAATATGTCAGCCTTGAAGTCGCAAGTTCATCCACGACCTCATAGAGTCTCTCTCTCTCTGTGCATGGAATCTACATTTTTCAACAGGAATAGTCGGAACCTATAATTTCAACTGATTACACGTCATCTGTCCAATTGTAGGGCATACGAATTAACATTATACAACGGCTGTTTAAGCACATCCTGAGGATGGAAAATAACATTCTGTCGAAATATTGAGACTATCACCATGCGTTTACTAAGTTTATTCGGAGTTACTTTGCTTCTGCAACTTAATGCCGGAGAATAAAAACGAACTTTATTTACACTGACAGAAAGATCTTTAGCGAGATATTCATAAATGGGAAGCATGACACAGTTGGTCTGTGCTGTCACAGTCTATATGTTGCTCGTCTGCTACCTACAATATTGACGTTTAAGTCAAAGGAAGAGAGGATATAGCCTAATTTACCTTTTTTTCAAATTGGAAAATATTCAATATAATAGGACTATTTATTAACAAGCATACCACAAGAAGTCAGGTAATAGCGAACGAAAACTGAAAAGTTTGATATTACAAATATTGTAAATTAAAAGGGGAATACATGTACTTGAAATACTCTGGGATCGTGCTGCCCTGCGATACTGTGGGATAGCATAAGGGTTCCGCAGACGTTCTAGAACGATCAGTGAATACGGCCAGGTGAATTTGTGCAACATCTCGAGTACACAGGTAGTACTTTTCTAAAGCTTCCGCGCTTTGATAAATCATTTATTCTAGCAAAATATTGGTGGTATGTCATTCTTTTTCGACAATAATAATATCTTCAGTTAACAAAACGCAAGGATGACCCAAATACAGGGTACATCCGATCGCAGAATCTATAACGCTATTAAACAATCCTGTTACTTGAGCCCGAAAGTTCTGTGACCGACTTTTATCGAGAGGAATGTACGTGAAACTAGCCCATGTGAAGCATTAGAAGAATACTTACATGCAAGTGTTGCATTGGGGCTTCTGGGTGTTGTGCAGAACTGAATGGTATGTTCTGTTAATCCGTCCTGGAAATACAGATGATCAGCGCCGTTGTTGGGGTTACTTCGGTTAAAAACCAGTTCTGCATAACACACCTTGAAATAGACGTTGTAAATGCCATCATAGGGTATTCGCATTCTTTGTATGCATTTTGAGCCTGGGATGTAGTTGCCCGGGTAGTTGATGCTGGTAATAACACCTGTTGGTTCCCTGTAGTAGGCGCCGGCCCCACACTTTTCTACAAAATCGAGAGACTACAAGCAAGTGTCACATATGTACCGTCAGAGTAGTCACTAAGTTTGCCAATGAAAATGGGGAAATACAGGCATGAATTACAGTGATAGAATACCTCTCAGAAATGTACAAATTTGAAACAGAGAACACTACAGCGCCTAATGTCCAGGTACATGTATATTGCAAAACGTGGCCGAGAAACCGTCCAGCTAATCAACATCATTTCGGTTTCAGTGCATTAGACCAAGGCCTTCCCGATATATCGCAGTAGCCCAGAAATCTGTACCTATCAGGGTTCGAGAGAATAAGCCCTTGCAAAATTTGTGAAGTTTTCCATAAAGTTCAAGATGATGCCCAAACCACGTGACCTAGAATCAACAGCTTTGCATATTCGTGATCGCCGTATCATACAGGATATATATCATAATTTTTCCGTCCAAATCAGTTACTTCAGAATCCGACAACTTTGATTGGTCGATGGCATCCAACTTGTTCCATGCAGAAAGGTTTAGAAATAGCCTAATGAGATAACTGGACCCATTGGTCCTCTGTGCCTAGTTTCGCATCAGTCGGTTTAGCGGTTTCATAGGGGATGATCTTAGAAGGTTTGGGGTTAAATCCAATATGGTCACCAAACTGGTCCACCAATCAACAATTTTTGCTTTCAGTGCAACAGGCCATGGCCTTCTCGACATATCGCAGCGGCCTAGAAATATGTACCTATCAGGGTTCAAGACAATAAGGCCTTGCACAATTGGTAAAGTTTTTCACAAAATCCAAGATGTACGCCAAACGACGTGACTTAGGAGCAATATTTTTGCATGTCCGTGATCGCTATAGCATACAGTATACTTTCATACAATCCTTTACTTGAAAATCAGCCTATTTTGATTGGTCGATGGCGGTCATCTTTCATAGCAGATGAACTCAACAGACAATGACCTTCACGATATATCGCAGCAGCCTAGAAATCTGTACCTATCAAGGATCAATAGAAAAAATGCCTGCAAAATAGATAGTTTTTCACAAAATTCAAGATAGCGGCCAAACCACGTGACCTAGGAGAATGTCACATTATATATATTTCGTACCTTTTCCGTCCAAATCCATTACTTCAAAATCCGACAGTTTTGATTGGTGGATGGCGGTCATTTTGTTCCACTCAGAGACTTTCTCAATAGAATCTGAAAGGCCTCGACCCATTGATCATCTGTATCAAGTTTCACATCAATCAATTCAGCGGTTTCAGAGTAGAAGATCTTAGAAGGTTTAGGATTAAATCCAATATGGCCGCCAAACCGTTCAGCCAATCAACAGTTTTTGCTTTCAGTGTAGCTGACCATGGCTTTCCCGATATATCGCAGCAGCCTAAAAATCTGCGCTTCAAGAGAATAAACCCCTGCAAAATTGGTAAAGTTTATCACAAAATTCAAAATCGCGGCCAAACCACGTAACCTAGATGCAAAATTTTGGCATATTCGTGATCTTTATATCATACAGTATATACTCATAACTTGTTTCGTCCAAATCCGTGACTTGAAAATCTGCCCGTTTTGATTGGTCGATGGCGGCCATCTTTCTTAATGGATGAACTTTTCAAATCTAAGAATTAGACATCTCGATCAATTGATCCTCTGTTCCAAGTTTCGTATCAATCGGTTTAGTGGTTTAAGAGGAGATGATCCTAGGCGGATTGGGCTAAATTCAATATGGCAGCCAAACCGTTCAGCCAATCAACAGTTTTTGCTTCCAGTACAACCGGGCATGGCCTTCCCGATATATCGCAGCAACCTAGAAATATGTACCTATCAGTGTTCAACGGAATAAACCCTCGCAAAATTGATAAAGGTTTCAAAAGATTCAAGATGGCGGTCAAACCACGTGACCTAGGAGCAAAATTGCTGCATATTCGTGATCGTCATATCATACAGTAGCAATATAATAACTTGTTCCGTCAAAATCCGTTACTTGAAAATCCGCCCATTTTGATTGGTCGATGGCCGTCATCATTCTTAATGGAAGAATTTTTCAAATCTAAGAACGAGAGACCGCGATCCAATGATCATCTGTGCCAAGTTTCACATCGAGCAATGCCGCGGTTTCAGAGGAGAAGATCTCTGAAGGTTTTAAGCTAAATCAAAGATGACCGTCAAGCCATCTAACCTAACAGAATCAACTTGGTATATTCACTAGATCCCATCCACTGAAACATATCCTAAAAGTTTGGGCTTAATCGGTCAACCAGTTTTTTAAATATCTTCGAGAAAAAATCATGTGGAATAATAATAATAATCCGAACCATTTCAGTAGGGGACTTTGGCCCTCCGGACCTGGTCCCCTGATAAAAGGATCTCCGGAAAGGTATTAAAAGCATAATTTACCCATGATTTGTATTGCTAATGTGGTTGAGATATGTTTACCTTACCTAATGGTACCGTACATCATTTTGATGGAAATACTCAGGGGTAAGTTCAGTCGGCCGCTATTCACAGAGATTATCAGATGATCGAAATATCCTGTTGAGTATCTCGCTTAACTGTCTCGTTTCGCGTCACAACTTTCCTTTCGCTTATATATGGGAAAGCGTATGTGCTTAACATCGCTCGTACACATCCTCAACTATAACATCATAAACTGTGTAGCATGTATACATTTTCAATTTTGAGCAGGTCAGCATAAAAACTTCTATGAATAAGATAGTATGTATCCAACCTGTTCAGTTAAATGTTACCACTGGTGCCAGAACCGCGAATTGTCCCCATATTTACTCATGGGGAGAGCTGTGGGATGAACTGCCAAAGCTACGTAAACGGAGACGCTAGTCTGGCTATTTATACCACACGTTTGTCAATAGAGTGTGAAGCGGCCATGGCGGCAGCTTTGTCCCGCCTGAGAGAATGTTTGTCTGTAGTTGTAATTAAAATATTGTATTACCCAGGAGGGCTTGTGGGTATGTTCTCATCAACTGTCATTTGATTTAAATAATGTTCACAGCCTTACCTTCCTTGTAGCTTCTTTTCAGAGCATCACGGACAGCCTGAAATATACCAATATAACACTCCATGTACTTTGGGAGGAATACAGTTCTGGTTGTGATACTATTGAGTTGATAGGTCTTCGCAAATTCGGCGACATGCTGATAGCAAAATACGAACGTAGTGTGCAAGGTTTATGACGTTACGTTTCGTAAGGTCTTCGCAAATTCGGCGACATGCTGATAGCAAAATACGAACGTAGTGTGCAAGGTTTATGACGTTACGTTTCGTAACTTGTGTTTAATTCCACTTAAAGCAGGGCTAGGGGTCGCATTAACCCTTGTACTTCAAGATCCTCATGATGTCCATATGAACAGGCACAATCGAAGCGCGACTGAGATACTTCATTCTCTAGATAACGACTTTACTACGAATATCATATGGATTAAGAATACTGATCAGCAATACGGATTTGATATTTTTGGAACATAATGATGTATTGCCGGCATCATTGAAAATTGTTGACCGCTTCTCTCTTGCAGAAAACTAGCCTATGTTTATGTATACTATGATTGTCCTTTTGAACTTGGTGCTATGCTGTCATATGGGATATGGAATTGGTCTTTGGATTATGGGATACTCTTTAATGGACGACGGTTGAATTATGAACAACGTACCAGACGATTGTAATTCGAAAAGGCAGTTATTGAAGTAGCTTCCGTACGTGAATCTCTTCATCTTATTCTCGCTAAAGCAACGTGGCATCTACAAGCGGCAGATATGACATACGGCGGGCAGTCGCCCATAACGAATTTCCGCGTTCATAATATTAACAGTAACGTATATTATAAAGTTATTGAATTTGGTACTTTACTGGACTGTACATGTGTAGTTATTATACGTTCATACTCCTATCGTGATTGATATGGAGTTAGAATTTTGTAGAGCTAGTGGATCCTCTTATCTAACTTCGCATATGTTCTAATGTGGCCGATAATTTTCAACAAATCGATCACATTATCAAACATGGCGAATATTTCACCTCCAATCAGACACGTGATCAAACATGACGGATATCTTTTTTAGAAATGGCGACCAAGTATTCATCCATATTGAATCTATACTTCTTAACCACTTATTCATCACCTTTTTGATCCCGGTCCAGATCATCTGGCATGGCCTCTCCTCCTGATTTCCTTCGGATCTCTGATCTTACACCTGTGTCTGATGTCAGATCCCCTTTTCGCAATACATTAACCCTACCTGGCCTGGGGGCCATTATGGCCCCCCTGCCAAACTTTCTGCGCTATCTCCAGAACGACGAAAACTGGAGTACTGAAACTCCTGAACTGTATAGTTTATCAAATTGGGGTCATTCTGAGCCCATTGCATAACCCCCTGAGCAGAGGATCATGGGTACATTCAAGATGGTGGCCACGTGGGGTACCAGAAAAGTGATGTTTTTGTCACATTTCTTCAAAATTTCTGCTTTTCCGCGATGAAAAGTGGGCAAAAACTATTTTATTTCATATCACATTAACATTTACTAATGTATCATGCAGTTTTTCAGGAGAAATTGCATAAATAAAAAATTAGGAAAATCCGACCGAAAAATCGACCAAAAATGTCGTTTTTTGAAAATGACGTCACTGTGACGTCATCATAGCGGCCATCTTGGATTTTTTTTTTGCATTTTCTGGTATAGCTTGACCCAAGGGTATATTGTGGTAAGTTTCAGCCCCCTAGCTCAAGGGATAAGAACAATAATTAAGGGGGAGTGCAGTTCGGCTCTCCCCCCCCCCCAGGCCTGGAAAGGTCTCAAAAAGCCCAGGTCAGATAGGGTTAAAAGATGTCATCGATATTGCAGATCCTTTTCTCTTGATACATTACAAGAAGTCTATTGCATACTACCGTCGTATCGAATTTGGTTGTATCATACTTAATCAAGTACATACCATAGACTGCACATGACAAATGAACATCAGCAACAGCAAAGTTTGACACACTTTCTTCATCCTCGCTTGGACTTGTGGAGTTGTGCGAAATACTGTAGCAAAGAGTGGGAGGGATATTGGCGCACCGGAAAAGGAAAAGACAGGCGCTGTACAGGTTTCGTATAAAACACCGTCCTTGCAGGTGTAGTTGCTCTCACGGCCCATGACCACATTTAAGCTGGAGCTAATCTGGAACACATGTACTTGAAAACTGAGAATTCATTCACGACACAGCTATCGCATGTTGGCACAAATTAATATAAATGAACAGTTGGAAACCAGGTAAACGGTCAATTTGGTCAGAAATGACTCTAAAGTGACAATTTAACATGCATGTTCAAGACTTCACAAAGTTGAGTCTTCACGGCAGAGTTTTAGGAATATTTAATTCCTTTTTTTTCAACATTTCCATGTTCGTCCAAATATGGTAGTCGATAGGAGAAGGTGTGTTAGATCTACGTAACAATTATTTCATAAGATGATTCAAACAGGCGGTTATGTAAACTGAGACAGAATGGTCTCAAATATAACAAGCTTATGATATGATACTTATGAAAATATGTGCTTAGAAATAGAGGAATGAATGTCTGATTGCAGGATATATTCCGTCAGAGGAATCAGTGATAGAAAAAAAGGGAGTAGGCGAGGACTCCAGATGTTATGCTCATAAGATCATGCAAACAGCTGCAAACGAACTTGATGAAAAATGAAATGAATAAGCAGCTGTGATGATGCACAGTGTGACGTGCTAATATTTCTTTATTCAGCGGATGCAATAAGGGGTTCCGAGAGAGACCTAGATGTCATCCATGAACCAGACCCAACAGTTGCTTTGAGACAGTGATAATGAACTTTTTGCATGACAAACTCGATCCACCAAGCAAACATTTTCTTATGCATACTACTTTTGACAGTCCAAAGAACCATTGCGAAATCTCGATTTCTCAATATTATTATTATTACCATTATTTGGAAAATGTGATGAGAAATATGGTTGGGGTGATACAATGACAGTGTAATGTTAAAATCAGTTTCTTTAAAACAGAGATGGTATTATGAAATCTGAAACTGTCAGTTGGATAGATATGTGTTGAGGTCGGGAAAAGTTGAATACGTCTGGCAGGGAGGCTAGTAGTAGGTAGAGCGTAAATTGATAGATTACCCCTCAACTGCGCATGCGCGAGAACCTGTTTTGACGTCATTTGGGGCGGAGCGAGGGGGTTATTGGGGCGTGGCCTATGAGTGCACTTGCACTGGGTTTTTCCAAAATTCACTTCATTTGCATATTTTCAAGATGGCGGCTTGTTTTTGTATGTTAGGGGTGGTCGTATTCAAGATGGCGGCTTGTTTTAGTATGGTAGGGGTGGTCGGTTTCAAGATGGCGGCTTGTTTTTGTATGTTAGGGGTGGTCGTATTCAAGATGGCGGCTTGTTTTAGTATGGTAGGGGTGGTCGTATTCAAGATGGCGGCTTAAATGAGTTTTTTATGCAAATGAGGTCATTGGGTTCATTGTGTTTATTCAAGATGGCGGCTTGTTTTTGTATGTTAGGGGTGGTGTGTTTCAAGATGGCGGCTTGTTTTTGTATGTTAGGGGTGGTCGTTTTCAAGATGGCGGCTTGTTTTTGTATGTTAGGGGTGGTCGTATTCAAGATGGCGGCTTGTTTTTGTAGGTTAGGGGTGGTCGTATTCAAGATGGCGGCTTGTTTGTGTGTGTTATGGGTTTTCTCCAGCCCTCATTTGCATATTTTCAGCGGACAACAGGCCGCCATCTTGAAAACGACCACCCCTAACACACACAAACAAGCCGCCATCTTGAAAACGACCACCCCTAACACACACAAACAAGCCGCCATCTTGAAACACATATGCAAATGAGGGCTGGGGAAAACCCATAACACACACAAACAAGCCGCCATCTTGAATACCACCACCCCTAGCCTACAAAAACAAGCCGCCATCTTGAATACGACCACCCCTAACATACAAAAACAAGCCACCATCTTGAAAACTGGGGATGGGAGTTGAGTATCCACCATTTTGAACCCACCCACTCAAGAAAATATGCAAATGAGGTCAATTGGATATAAAAGGAGTCCATTTTTAGGGAAAGGGGTGTATTCAATCTGACTTACCTGACCTGACCTGTCTCCCTGCCTGCCTGCCTGCATCCCTGCCTTGCTTGCCTGCCTGCATTCTGCCTGTATGGAATGCATGTACTGACTTGGTTCTGGGTTTTTTCCATCACGGTTGTGCGCAGGTGTATGACGTCACTTCCGGTCTGCGTGAATCGGGCGTGACCTGGGACTATGGGATGCATGTACTGACTTGGTTCTGGGTATTTGTCATCACGGGGAGGTCACGTGATCAGTTCAAGGTCATATCCATTTTTTATCGATATGTCAACCCCACACCCAGTCCATTAAATGCTCCTTCACTTATGCTTCACTTTGATACCTCACTCGATCCCATTGGTCCATTAGTGGCTCTCCTAGCTCCAAAAAAAGGCTATTTTCATACCCTTTTGGCCGCCACGCATGCGCAGAATCACCCTAATTCAACCCACACCCAGTCCATCAGATGCCCCTTCACATAAGCTTCACTTTGATACCTTACTCGATCCCATTGGTCCATTAGGGGCTCTCCTAGCTCCAAAAAGGCTATTTCCATACCCTTCGGCCGCCGCGCATGCGCAGAAAACCGATAGTTCAACCCCACACCCAGCCCATTAGATGCTCCTTCACCTGACCTTCAATTTGATACCTCACTCGACCCCATTGGTCCATTTTAAAAAAAAATTTTTTTTGGCTATCTCCTGCCTCCAAAACGTCTATTTCCATACCTTTCGCCTACCGCGCATGCGCAGAAGGCCGATAGTTCAATCCCATACCCAACCCATTACATGCCCCTTCACATAAGCTTCAATTTGGTACCTCACTCGACCCCATGGGTCCATTATTAAAGAAAAAATTGGGGCTATTCCATCCACCTTGCTTACTCCCTTGTCCCCCCCTTCTCCCCCATTTTCCCTTTTTTCAAACCCTTTTTTAATTGTTAAAAAAACATAGAAAATGAAAAAGATTTTTTTTGGCTCCATGAATCTTTTTTTCCTTTTTTATTAAATGTTAAAAAAAATTTTTTTGGCTATTCCATTTCCCTCCTCCCTCCCCTTGTCCCCCCAGTGCACTGATTGACCTGGGTGAGTGGGTGTGGGTTCAAAATGGCGGCTTGTGGTGTTGTGTGTGTAAAATAAGGTGCCGCAATTTTAATCAATGTGAAGCATTCATGAAGGGGCATCGGTTGGGCTGGGGTGTGGTTGAACTATACCGTTTAGGTGTATTGATGATAATAAAATTTAAAGATCACATGTCCAACACATACTCACATAATGAAAGCAAGAATCGAACTTGCGTCCCCTCGAGATGAAGGATACCCATCCAGGTTTCATTTTTTTGAGATGTACTGAAATGCTCTCTCTCTAATTTATGCCACGGTATCTATTTTTACAGCTGTCAACTGTTATGAATCGCGCACACCATAGCAGCCTATACTGAAACAACTGTCAACTTCGTTTTAGTGCGTCACAAAATAGTGCGCGAATGAACTATTTCTAAATAATTTCATGACGAATTCTCCTAAGGTTAGAAAGTACAGATATTTTATGATTTAGTCCTGAAGTACCAGCTCGTAAGATGTTCTAATTGTTGAGATATTAATTTGTGAAGTTTGACAATTTTCTGTCTTCGAGCTTCGGACGGCCGCCATATTTGTTCAGCCGAGTGTTAGTTTGTCGTGATAGACAATCGATAATTAATCATATTTAGAGATATATTTCTCAAGACAACCTTGCATCCAATGAAAATATAAGTGTTAAGGCTCACCTTGCTAGCCAGATTGCTGCCTAAGAGGTGTTATTTTTCAATAAAGCGGTATTTGTTCCCGCCGATGCGATGTAACGCCAACAAATGTGTACGTGTGGTTGCTCATGGCAACGGAACAGCTGTTCGCTTAAGGGGTCGACTCCACTTACCGGCCTACGGCCAAATGCCCTGCATAGACAAATCTATTATAAATACTCCTAACAAATGAATATGACTAAAATGAATGACATTTAATAGTACAATTCCTACCCGTCACATATGTAAATATTTAATGCCATTTCGGCTGTCTGTGACTTTGCAATATTGTCGATGAAGCTGATCACCCAGTTGGTATAATGAGTGGATTTTAATATCGGAACAGTGGACCTCGACATATAGACGACGTTGTTCGGAAAGGAATCCTATCAATCTACTATTTAATTATTTATAGTTTGTTGTCGATGTTGATGATCTAATTGGTTCAATATCCTGTAGATTCCAATGTTATCCATACGTTATGACTTTTGTCTAATCCTTCATTCAATATTAAGCCGTCGTCTTTTAAAGAATTTTCTCGTCCATAATCCAAAGACAGCATTAGCACCAAACAATTTTAAGCTGTGGTGCCCATTTGGTCAAACATGGTGTTGGAAGAAAACGCTGTAAATGGTTAGCCAGAGGAAAGATAACATGATCTTCTAGTGCAAAACTGGCAAGGTTACCCTTGGATCAGACTAAAGATTTGACGCCAGCATTTCATCACCTTTGTACCAGATAACTTTTAGAAATTTATAGCCATCTATACGCTTTGGTGCAAGGGAGACAACTCGGACTAGACCAATTCCCAGGTGAAGATCATGTCCCGCTATATTTGGCCTGTATGGGTATAGGGGTGATCGGTTTTTTTATGGCTTCTACTATGAGCTATGAGGTTGATCATGTAGAATACGATGGAAAAAAATTTGAAAGTACCGAAAATAATAATAAAAATAAAACAAAATCGGTGAGTAGTAGACGAAGGGAAAATTGGAAAGTACTGACCATGCCCCAGACTACTTCATATGCATATCACGGCCTTAAGGCCTATGTAAGATGTAATCTACATCACAGTTTAGTAGTATAAAAAGCGCAAGTCCTATTTGACCTTGCCCCTTCCAAAGAAATAAAATCGGCTCTATTTTACAGGAGTATATACGCAGGTCACGTGGGTTGTCACGTCACTTCCGGGTTTTCACTTTCGAACCCAGAAGAGTTCCAATTTTTTCCCTTAGACGTCCGTATGTTCATCCTCCAAACCCACAAGAGTTCCAATGTTCAACCGCCGGGGTGTTTTCCCGCCCCAGCGCCCCGCAGCGCGCGCGCGCGTCATCTCGCGTCATCCCCGGCAGTGCGCGCGCGCGCGCGGACGCGGGTCAAAAGGTCAAAGGGTCACCTCCAGGTCAGACGGTCCAATGTCCAATGAGACAATGTTGCGGTATCGCTATAGTCAGAGCTTGAGCACAAAAAAAGGGGATTCTAGATGAACCTGGGAAAGATGGGCAGTTCCATGTGGACCAATCAGCGGTCGAGAAAAAAAGCCAATCAGCGGTCGAGAAAAAGAGCCAATCAGCGGTCGAGAAAAAGAACCAATCAGCGGTCGAACAATCAGCCAATCGAATTGGGGTATTCACGGTGTGCTTTCGCTGACGTCCGCGCCTACATCTGGGTTCTTGTACACCCGGGTAATGTTTTTCTGGACATGGATGGGTTACCTTTGGCTCCATTCTAGGCCACTGATTGGCTAATAGAACTTATAGTCATAATCTATACGTGTTGGACGAGTCTCTTCACTCACCGTATACACGTACCTCAATGAAATGCCCGCTCCAAACCTAGACCAAAAACACGTACTTGGTCTGTAGGCTGATTTCATTGGCTCTCTATTTTTACTATAGTGCTCTTGCATTCTAACCTTGATGGGTTACCTAGCACTGATAGTCATAATCTATACGTGTTGGACGAGTCTTTTCACTCACCGTATACACGTACCTCAATGAAATGCCCGCTCCAAACCTAGACCAAAAACACGTACTTGGTCTGTAGGCTGATTTCATTGGCTCTCTATTTTTTACTATAGTGCTCTTGCATTCTAAACTTGATGGGTTACATTTTGGCCCCATCCTACACCACTGATTTCAGTTTGACTGAATCTTCACATTGGGCATTGATGCATCAGGAATAAAACACACAAGACAGGGTTTTTTGGTGAGATCTCATTTTTTTTTTTTTTTTTTTTTGTTCAGTGAACAACAACAACGTGAGAACAACCACGTGAAAACTCAAGCCCAGAACAAGGGGCTTGTCATTAACTGAAGCCCAGAACAAGGGGCTTGTCATTAACTGAAGCCCAGAACAAGGGGCTTGTCATTAACTGAAGCCCAGAACAGCGGGCGTATGTACATTGAAATAATTCAAGCCCAGAACGGGGCTTGTACATTGAAATGATGGGCGGCCCAGTCATAGACGAGTACATCGCGGTCCTCGGCCTGGGGGTACTCGTCAAACATCTGTACGATGGTAGATAAGGGTCTTCCCCGGCATCGATGGTACAGGTAAAACAAGCAATATTGTCCGCACACGCCACTGGTCAGGCTTTGCAACGTTTGACTGTTCCAACACCACGTCTCTGTGCCTTGATCCATGAAGTCTGTTAAATCGGGATGGAGGGGTGGCAGGCCGTACGGGTCAAAGTATTCGCCCTGCTCTTCTGTCAAGTACACGGCCACCCAGTGTTCACCGGGTCGATCCATCGGGTCCGTGTTGAGAACGTAAGCAGCCGGATACATACGGTCTAATGGAAATACATCTCGGGCGAACACCCCTTGAAAGACCCTACGTGTCTCTGGGTCATTCTCCAGCACGGTGGTTATCTGTCAATTGTGAATACGTTCATTGTGTGTTAATAAAAAAATAGTAGAAAATTAAAAAAATGTGTTCATTCTTTTTTTTTTTCCTTTTTTAATAGTCAAATAGCTCCAAAACGTCTATTTCCATTCTTGCGCATGCGCAGAATGCTGATAGTTCAACCTACATCAGTCCATCAGATGACCCTTCATCTCACCTTCACATTGATACCTCACTCGACTCCATTGGGCCACTAGGGGCTCTTCTAGCTCCAAAAAGGCTAGTTTCATAGCCTTCGGCCTTCGCGCATGCGTAGAATTACCCTAATTCAAGCCCACACCCAGTCTATCAGATGCGCCTTCACGTTACCTTCAATTTGATACCTCACTCGACCCGATTGCACCATTAGGGACGCCTCTAACCCCAAAAAGGCTATTTTGAATATTGATATTTTTGATATAATCTTCGCGCATGCGCAGAATCACCCTAATTCAAGCCCACACCCAGTCTATCAGATGCTGCTTCACGTCACCTTCAATTTGATACCTCACTCGACCCGATTGGTCCATTAGGGACGCCTCTAACTCCAAAAAGGTTATTGGTGGTGGTAGTGGTCATGGCGTTTCTTATTTTTGCAGCTAGGGGAGCCCTAATGGTTCAATGGGGTCGAGTGAAGTATCAATGTGAAACATTTCACGGCAGCTTCAATTTGATACCTCACTCGACCCACTACTGCCAAAAAAATTTTTTACGCCATCACCACAACCCACCACCAATAACCTTTTTGGAGTTAGAGGCGTCCCTAATGGACCAATCGGATCGAGTGAGGTATCAAATTGAAGGTGACGTGAAGCAGCATCTGATAGACTGGGTGTGGGCTTGAATTAGGGTGATTCTGCGCATGCGCGAAGATTATATCGAAAATATCAATATTCAACATAGCCTTTTGGGGGTTAGAGGCGTCCCTAATGGTGCAATCGGGTCGAGTGAGGTATCAAATTGAAGGTAACGTGACGGCGCATCTGATAGACTGGGTGTGGGCTTGAATTAGGGTAATTCTTCGCATGCGCGAAGGCCGAAGGCTATGAAACTAGCCTTTTTGGAGCTAGAAGAGCCCCTAGTGGCCCAATGGAGTCGAGTGAGGTATCAATGTGAAGGTGAGATGAAGGGTCATCTGATGGACTGATGTAGGTTGAACTATCAGCATTCTGCGCATGCGCAAGAATGGAAATAGACGTTTTGGAGCTATTTGACTATTAAAAAAGGAAAAAAAAAAGGATGAACACATTTTTTTAATTTTCTACTATTTTTTTATTAACACACAATGAACGTATTCACAATTGACAGATAACCACCGTGCTGGAGAATGACCCAGAGACACGTAGGGTCTTTCAAGGGGTGTTCGCCCGAGATGTGTTTCCATTAGACCGTATGTATCCGGCTGCTTACGTTCTCAACACGGACCCGATGGATCGACCCGGTGAACACTGGGTGGCCGTGTACTTGACAGAAGAGCAGGGCGAATACTTTGATCCGTACGGCCTGCCACCCCTCCATCCCGATTTAACAGACTTCATGGATCAAGGCACAGAGACGTGGTGTTGGAACAGTCAAACGTTGCAAAGCCTGACCAGTGGCGTGTGCGGACAATATTGCTTGCTTTACCTGTACCATCGATGCCGGGGAAGACCCTTATCTACTATCGTACAGATGTTTGACGAGTACCCCCAGGCCGAGGACCGCGATGTACTCGTCTATGACTGGGCCGCCCACCATTTCAATGTACAAGCCCCGTTCTGGGCTTGAATTATTTCAATGTACATACGCCCGCTGTTCTGGGCTTCAGTTAATGACAAGCCCCTTGTTCTGGGCTTCAGTTAATGACAAGCCCCTTGTTCTGGGCTTCAGTTAATGACAAGCCCCTTGTTCTGGGCTTCAGTTAATGACAAGCCCCTTGTTCTGGGCTTGAGTTTTCACGTGGTTGTTCTCACGTTGTTGTTGTTCAATGAATAAAAAAAAAAAAATGAGATCTCACCAAAAAACCCTGTCTTGTGTGTTTTATTCCTGATGCATCAATGCCCAATGTGAAGATTCAGTCAAACTGAAATCAGTGGTGTAGGATGGGGCCAAAATGTAACCCATCAAGTTTAGAATGCAAGAGCACTATAGTAAAAAAATAGAGAGCCAATGAAATCAGCCTACAGACCAAGTACGTGTTTTTGGTCTAGGTTTGGAGCGGGCATTTCATTGAGGTACGCGTATACGGTGAGTGAAAAGACTCGTCCAACACGTATAGATTATGACTATCAGTGCTAGGTAACCCATCAAGGTTAGAATGCAAGAGCACTATAGTAAAAATAGAGAGCCAATGAAATACAGACCAAGTACGTGTTTTTGGTCTAGGTTTGGAGCGGGCATTTCATTGAGGTACGTGTATACGGTGAGTGAAGAGACTCGTCCAACACGTATGACTATGAGTTCTATTAGCCAATCAGTGGCCTAGAATGGAGCCAAAGGTAACCCATCCATGTCCAGAAAAACATTACCCGGGTGTACAAGAACCCAGATGTAGGCGAGGACGTCAGCGAAAGCACACCGTGAATACCCCAATTCGATTGGCTGATTGTTCGACCGCTGATTGGTTCTTTTTCTCGACCGCTGATTGGCTCTTTTTCTCGACCGCTGATTGGCTTTTTTTTCTCGACCGCTGATTGGTCCACATGGAACTGCCCATCTTTCCCAGGTTCATCTAGAATCCCCTTTTTTTGTGCTCAAGCTCTGACTATAGCGATACCGCAACATTGTCTCATTGGACATTGGACCGTCTGACCTGGAGGTGACCCTTTGACCTTTTGACCCGCGTCCGCGCGCGCACTGCCGGGGATGACGCGAGATGACGCGCGCGCGCGCACGCGCTGCGGGGCGCTGGGGCGGGAAAACACCCCGGCGGTTGAACATTGGAACTCTTGTGGGTTTGGAGGATGAACATACGGACGTCTAAGGGAAAAAATTGGAACTCTTCTGGGTTCGAAAGTGAAAACCCGGAAGTGACGTGACAACCCACGTGACCTGCGTATATACTCCTGTAAAATAGAGCCGATTTTATTTCTTTGGAAGGGGCAAGGTCAAATAGGACTTGCGCTTTTTATACTACTAAACTGTGATGTAGATTACATCTTACATAGGCCTTAAGGCCGTGATATGCATATGAAGTAGTCTGGGGCATGGTCAGTACTTTCCAATTTTCCCTTCGTCTACTACTCACCGATTTTTTTATTTTTATTATTATTTTCGGTACTTTCAAATTTTTTTCCATCGTATTCTACATGATCAACCTCATAGCTCATAGTAAAAGCCATAAAAAAAACCGATCACCCCTATACCCATACAGGCCAAATATAGCGGGACATGATCTTCACCTGGGAATTGGTCTAGTCCGAGTTGTCTCCCTTGCACCAAAGCGTATAGATGGCTATAAATTTCTAAAAGTTATCTGGTACAAAGGTGATGAAATGCTGGCGTCAAATCTTTAGTCTGATCCAAGGGTAACCTTGCCAGTTTTGCACTAGAAGATCATGTTATCTTTCCTCTGGCTAACCATTTACAGCGTTTTCTTCCAACACCATGTTTGACCAAATGGGCACCACAGCTTAAAATTGTTTGGTGCTAATGCTGTCTTTGGATTATGGACGAGAAAATTCTTTAAAAGACGACGGCTTAATATTGAATGAAGGATTAGACAAAAGTCATAACGTATGAATAACATTGGAATCTACAGGATATTGAACCAATTAGATCATCAACATCGACAACAAACTATAAATAATTAAATAGTAGATTGATATGATTCCTTTCCGAACAACGTCGTCTATATGTCGAGGTCCACTGTTCCGATATTAAAATCCACTCATTATACCAACTGGGTGATCAGCTTCATCGACAATATTGCAAAGTCACAGACAGCCGAAATGGCATTAAATATTTACATATGTGACGGGTAGGAATTGTACTATTAAATGTCATTCATTTTAGTCATATTCATTTGTTAGGAGTATTTATAATAGATTTGTCTATGCAGGGCATTTGGCCGTAGGCCGGTAAGTGGAGTCGACCCCTTAAGCGAACAGCTGTTCCGTTGCCATGAGCAACCACACGTACACATTTGTTGGCGTTACATCGCATCGGCGGGAACAGATGCCGCTTTATTGAAAAATAACACCTCTTAGGCAGTAATCTGGCTAGCAAGGTGAGCCTTAACACTTATATTTTCATTGGATGCAAGGTTGTCTTGAGAAATATATCTCTAAATATGATTAATTATCGATTGTCTATCACGACAAACTAACACTCGGCTGAACAAATATGGCGGCCGTCCGAAGCTCGAAGACAGAAAATTGTCAAACTTCACAAATTAATATCTCAACAATTAGAACATCTTACGAGCTGGTACTTCAGGACTAAATCATAAAATATCTGTACTTTCTAACCTTAGGAGAATTCGTCATGAAATTATTTAGAAATAGTTCATTCGCGCACTATTTTGTGACGCACTAAAACGAAGTTGACAGTTGTTTCAGTATAGGCTGCTATGGTGTGCGCGATTCATAACAGTTGACAGCTGTAAAAATAGATACCGTGGCATAAATTAGAGAGAGAGCATTTCAGTACATCTCAAAAAAATGAAACCTGGATGGGTATCCTTCATCTCGAGGGGACGCAAGTTCGATTCTTGCTTTCATTATGTGAGTATGTGTTGGACATGTGATCTTTAAATTTTATTATCATCAATACACCTAAACGGTATAGTTCAACCACACCCCAGCCCAACCGATGCCCCTTCATGAATGCTTCACATTGATTAAAATTGCGGCACCTTATTTTACACACACAACACCACAAGCCGCCATTTTGAACCCACACCCACTCACCCAGGAGGGAAATGGAATAGCCAAAAAAATTTTTTTTAACATTTAATAAAAAAGGAAAAAAAGATTCATGGAGCCAAAAAAAATCTTTTTCATTTTCTATGTTTTTTTAACAATTAAAAAAGGATTTGAAAAAAGGGAAAATGGGGGAGAAGGGGGGGGACAAGGGAGTAAGCAAGGTGGGTGGAATAGCCCCAATTTTTTCTTTAATAATGGACCCATGGGGTCGAGTGAGGTATCAAATTGAAGCTTATGTGAAGGGGCATGTAATGGGTTGGGTATGGGATTGAACTATCGGCCTTCTGCGCATGCGCGGTAGGCGAAAGGTATGGAAATAGACGTTTTGGAGGCAGGAGATAGCCAAAAAAAAATTTTTTTTAAATGGACCAATGGGGTCGAGTGAGGTATCAAATTGAAGGTCAGGTGAAGGAGCATCTAATGGGCTGGGTGTGGGTATTCTGCGCATGCGCGGCGGCCGAAGGGTATGGAAATAGCCTTTTTGGAGCTAGGAGAGCCCCTAATGGACCAATGGGATCGAGTAAGGTATCAAAGTGAAGCTTATGTGAAGGGGCATCTGATGGACTGGGTGTGGGTTGAATTAGGGTGATTCTGCGCATGCGTGGCGGCCAAAAGGGTATGAAAATAGCCTTTTTGGAGCTAGGAGAGCCCCTAATGGACCAATGGGATCGAGTGAGGTATCAAAGTGAAGCATAAGTGAAGGAGCATTTAATGGACTGGGTGTGGGGTTGACATATCGATAAAAAATGGATATGACCTTGAACTGATCACGTGACCTCCCCGTGATGACAAATACCCAGAACCAAGTCAGTACATGCATCCCATAGTCCCAGGTCACGCCCGATTCACGCAGACCGGAAGTGACGTCATACACCTGCGCACAACCGTGATGGAAAAAACCCAGAACCAAGTCAGTACATGCATTCCATACAGGCAGAATGCAGGCAGGCAAGCAAGGCAGGGATGCAGGCAGGCAGGCAGGGAGACAGGTCAGGTCAGGTAAGTCAGATTGAATACACCCCTTTCCCTAAAAATGGACTCCTTTTATATCCAATTGACCTCATTTGCATATTTTCTTGAGTGGGTGGGTTCAAAATGGTGGATACTCAACTCCCATCCCCAGTTTTCAAGATGGTGGCTTGTTTTTGTATGTTAGGGGTGGTCGTATTCAAGATGGCGGCTTGTTTTTGTAGGTTAGGGGTGGTGGTATTCAAGATGGCGGCTTGTTTGTGTGTGTTATGGGTTTTCCCCAGCCCTCATTTGCATATGTGTTTCAAGATGGCGGCTCGTTTGTGTGTGTTAGGGGTGGTCGTTTTCAAGATGGCGGCTTGTTTGTGTGTGTTAGGGGTGGTCGTTTTCAAGATGGCGGCCTGTTGTCCGCTGAAAATATGCAAATGAGGGCTGGAGAAAACCCATAACACACACAAACAAGCCGCCATCTTGAATACGACCACCCCTAACCTACAAAAACAAGCCGCCATCTTGAAACGACCACCCCTAACATACAAAAACAAGCCGCCATCTTGAAACACACCACCCCTAACATACGAAAACAAGCCGCCATCTTGAAACACACCACCCCTAACATACAAAAACAAGCCGCCATCTTGAATAAACACAATGAACCCAATGACCTCATTTGCATAAAAAACTCATTTAAGCCGCCATCTTGAATACGACCACCCCTACCATACTAAAACAAGCCGCCATCTTGAATACGACCACCCCTAACATACAAAAACAAGCCGCCATCTTGAAACCGACCACCCCTAACATACAAAAATAAGCCGCCATCTTGAAACACACCACCCCTAACATACAAAAACAAGCGGCCATCTTGAATAAACACAATGAACCCAATGACCTCATTTGCATAAAAAAACTCATTTAAGCCGCCATCTTGAATACGACCACCCCTACCATACAAAAACAAGCCGCCATCTTGAATACGACCACCCCTACCATACAAAAACAAGCCGCCATCTTGAAACCGACCACCCCTAACATACAAAAACAAGCCACCATCTTGAAACACACCACCCCTAACATACAAAAACAAGCCGCCATCTTGAATAAACACAATGAACCCAATGACCTCATTTGCATAAAAAAACTCATTTAAGCCGCCATCTTGAATACGACCACCCCTACCATACAAAAACAAGCCGCCATCTTGAATACGACCACCCCTAACATACAAAAACAAGCCGCCATCTTGAAACCGACCACCCCTACCATACTAAAACAAGCCGCCATCTTGAATACGACCACCCCTAACATACAAAAACAAGCCGCCATCTTGAAAATATGCAAATGAAGCGAATTTTGGAAAAACCCAGTGCAAGTGCACTCATAGGCCACGCCCCAATAACCCCCTCGCTCCGCCCCAAATGACGTTAAAACAGGTTCTCGCGCATGCGCAGTTGAGGGGTAATCTATCAATTTACGCTCTACCTACTACTGAGGCTTCTCTTGGCAGCTGGTTTGACACGGCGTTCACTACCCCTGCAAATAAAAGAAGGTAATCATCGTTTGTTGTAGCTTCAACTTTACATCCCCTGCAAATTAACTCGATAGTTAACATTCTTTGAGTCGCGTCTGATAGTGTTTCTTTTTACCTCCGTCGATCAGACGGAGGCCTAGGAGAGTAACGTGAAATCTCCCGCCAAATAATTGTCATATGGGGAATCCACGACTCGTAGGATTTCCAATAGGGATTGTCATGGTTCCCGACGAAATTTTGAGGCACTTTTGTTGGACACTATTGAAATAATGGGGCTCCCCATTGCAATGCATTGCAGTGGGCCTTGCTTCTGTAGTCGGGTTCCACCTCCCATCCACCGGGAGATTTAACATGGCGGCCCTCCAGCTTGTAGAGATGGACAATGCGATTTTTTGCCGTTTTTCTGGTAATTTTATTGTCGCCATTTGATGTTATTACAACTCAATGATTCATAGTACACCACCCGTCATTTCTATATATCGAAAAGTATTTGTCGACTTATGTCGAAGCCAATCAAATAGTCTAAGTTGTTGTTGTTGCATATCAAACTGACTGACTGACTGGAAAACAACAGCACAATCGACGATGCCCTGATTGTACTGATACTTGTTTTCTTTCGGTTGATGATATCCACCAGCCTGGTTGTTTAAAAACAGTTATTCTAAATTTTGCTGATAAATTATATTTCCGGGAGGGGGGGGGGGGCTATTTATCTTGGCATTTGGCAGTTGAATAATGGTTTGATTTTCCAGAAGCACCAAATTGATCTACCTGCGTGAGTATGTAAACTTATTTAATAAAGCTGATAAATAATACACATATACTTTTCTTTTCATTTATCCTAACAGTTTAGTGACATCCACATTGTGTGCTGTGGCACTTGCTGATGAAGAATAATTTGCTTGTTAACACCTGATAATATTCTGAAAACTTATTCTGAATTGTAGCTGAAACAAAGGAGTGTCTACATTCCACATATAGGCCTACATTATTGAGATTTTTGACTGATAGCATGGATGGAACCTTTTTTTGTTTGTTTTTTTTTGTGTTTTTTTTTAGTTTTAAGCCCTGGACATACCACTGAGCATTTATTTGCCATATGATCACATTTCACATGGTTTGTTCAGCCTCGTGATCTGGAACCAAACAGACAGTATCACTAGATGAAATAAGGAGATCATGATATACATTTCAGGTTTTACCGATGCCAAATGACTTGAACAGAAGACAATTAGACAAAAAGAAAATTAATAAATATATCAATAAATAATAAATTACATGTCTTTGCAAGGGGAACATCAGACACAGTGACAACACAGACCATTCATTCAAATTTCGCCTTCCTTTGGGGAGGCAGAAATATTCCTCAAACACAGTATACATATTCTCTTTTGTGATCTAATTTTCATTTGTCAAAATATTGCTCCATAGATAAGTTACTGATACAAACAATCCTGTTCTAGATTATGATATACTGGATTATTATCATGCTCATGCCACTAACATGAACTCCAATCCAACCAGTGGTCAAGATCCATCATCGTTCTTCAGAATTCATATTATTGATCACTCATAGATTGGATTAAGTTCTCATAGTAACGTACTTAGTTCTCATTTCATAGTTTGGCAAATTCTTGTAACATGGTCAGGTTCCGGTTCTATTAAGTACACGTATGAAAGGTGCGAACTGGTATGATGGATTTCATCTTGTTGTGTATGACGAAAGAATGAAATATAATGAAGGCCATAAACATTTTCAATGAAGTGAGTTTTTATATTAAATATGTATACAATTGATTCCAACTTGCAGGTCATGGATTCAGCACTTCTGATATCAGATGCAACAGGACTGTTACACAATGGATGTACTGGATGAAATGGAAACACCAAAACAGACTATTGATTGGTTCAACTGTGTCAGAAAGGTGTGGAATGACAGAGGTGGTGAAAATCAGAGTCCGTGATTGGCCACACCCCCCTCCCCCCCGCCACATTGGATATCAGCTGATTCTTCAGGAAATAAACATTACGCATGTAATAACCACCGGCAGAGTGATACATGTGTCAATCGGTCAGAGATTTTCAAGGATGCCCAGTTCTAACTTAAAACAACCATTTCTTCTCTCAGAATAATTGGATCTAACTTTTACAAAACCTGCAGCTCCCAATAGCTCCTGGATCTAGACCACATAAATGAAGGGGTCTAGTTTATCGGTGCTATGGCAAAAATATCATGTAGAATGGGATTGTGTGGATAATATCAGATTCGTGAAAGTTGAAGTCCTGCAGTATACTCCACACATATCATCAAAGGTCATAAAACTTTCTGGTCTGCACCAGTGTGAATCTATACTTGTTTTTTTTTTGTTTTTTTTTTACAAAAATATCTCCCTTGGCCAGATAAGGACTTGAATGTGTCTGAAATGATTTCGCTTCTAGAAACAAAGTGTTAGGGACAGTTAGTCCTGTAGTCCGTTTCCGTATGTGAGCAGTTCCAACAGTTCCACAGACCGACTGTTGGTAGCGAGTAGTGAGGAATTTTGTTGTGACGAGAAGTGTAGATTTGAGAAACAGATTAGTCTATAAATTTAGCGAGTTTGTAGGCACGATAGAATCCTGTATGTTCATCTTTGGTTGAGAACAAGGCAGAATTGGTTTTGACAACACAGAAGAGATATGTAGACGGTGAAGAGGCCGAGAAATCTTTGTAAGTGAGTTCGTAATGTTAAATGTGTGTGACACATGTTGTTCATGATAACCGACTCTCAGATTAGTGTTGGAGCTTGCGTAATGAGCAAGATTTTATTATAAATCTTAGATAATACATAATTGTGGAGCAAATTTATGTCGTGATGTGAATAAGCACACGTTGAGATTAAAACGTTCATTGAAGAAGAGCATTATGTACATGTAGATTACCGTAAAATCCCTACTTTGTCCAGTTCGCACCAATAGTCAAGATTTGTGTTATTTTCTGTCATTGTAGCTTGAACCTTCATTCGACTTCAGTGTTACGCATTAGGCTGCGGCTAAGCCATATGGGCAGAGACTTGTGTACCGTAACAATTGTGAATAAAAGAAGTGTATCAAGATCATTAATCATCGTCTCCTCGTCTACATAAAGTTCAAGAAAGATTTCCCGTAAGCGGAAATCAAAAACGAGACCTGGATCCTGCTAACTGTGCTATCGAAAATGTCGTACATAGGAAGCAACTTGATCAGTCGAAGAACAGCTGCTATTCTGGCAGAAGATCCGGACGGTGTAGTGTCTGAAAAGATTTATCGAATTCGTCAGGAGCGCGGGGGTTATCGGTCATCCTTGACGAAAAAGGAACATGAAATTAGGGACTTAATGTTACAAGTTGCAGACATTACTTCAGTCAATGAAAGGCTTACCAGTCTGAAAAATACAATGGCCAAGTTTCACGGGAAACATGTACAGTACAGATCGTTGATAGAATCTGATGCTAGTGAAGTCGCGCTTGCTAACGAGTACTACGAATCCACGCGAGATCATGTCTATGCATTCATCGAAGAGGTCGAAGACTGGGCGGGACATGTTTCCTCCAAATCTGTGCACGAATATAAGGTCGTCGATGAAATAAAGCCTGAAGATTCTGCAAGTCAGGTTAAAAGCGGTGCGTCTTCGATAGACAGTGCTTTAGTAAAGGCAAAGGCGAAAAGGGCCATGCTTCTTGCACGCGCACAGGCTTTGAAGAAACAACATGAAATTAAACGTAAGCAGTTGGAACTTCAACAACAGGAACAGATGGTCGAAATGGAAGCAGAAATAGCTGTTGCCGAAGCGGAAGAAACTATCTATTCTGAATACGGAAATCGATCTGCCGCAAGATCAGTTGAGCAAACCAAGCTGAAGGAAGTGGTTTCTAAATCGGAAATGGAACAGAAATGTCCTAAAACTGACAAATTAGCAGGATATGCATCGAATCCTAAGACCTCAGAATTTCGCATGAATGCACCTGTCAAAGTGGAAAATGACACTTATGATTCTGTAGATAAGACACGGCATCGTGAAGACAGTGAGTTCATGTTACGATCTCTTCACGAGCAACAACGGATGATGCAAAACTTGCAATCTCAGGTGGATAGATTGTCGTTCGGTCGAGATATTCCTTCGCCAGCAGATACATATACGCATGTGCCACTTGAAAGAACATTTTTCAGGCCATCTGAGCTGCAGAATAATACGCAGATGAATCCGAATGAAAGAGCCCAAGATCGTCGATTAGATGCTCCAGAGACCGCTCAAACTATGGAAGAAAGGCTGATCACACTACAGCAACGAATGCTAGACGTAGTACAGCTACCCAAGGCAGATCTAATGACATTCGATGGCAATCCATTAAAATATTGGACATTCGTGAGAGCCTTCGACAGTAGTGTAGGAATGACATCAGTGACGGACAATGTGAAGTTAAATCGTCTTTTCCAATATTGCACAGGAAGGGCACTTGAGGTGATACAGTGCTGTTCTCTCATGGCCCCAGATGAGGGTTATATCCAAGCGAGAAGACTTCTAAAGGAACGATTCGGAAATGACTACGAGATTTCGAAATCCTGGATTAACAGAGTCACCGATGGACCGAGTATAAAGCCATACGACAAGGACGCACTCCGTATATACGCCGATGATGTACGCAGTTGTATGCTGACTCTGAGTGCGATGGGGAAACTCGCCGAGGTGGACAATCAGCCTAGAATGGTGAAGTTAGTGGAAAAGCTTCCATTATATCTCCAAGGGAGATGGCGTAAGAAAGTTGTTGACCGTCTCAGAACAGAAGGAACATATCCTGACATAAGAGTTCTTTCCTTGTTCATTGAGACAGCAGCCCAGGAGATGAATGATTCCGTCTTTGGCAGTACGGGAGAGATAAAGAAATCTGACAACAGAGGGAACATGCACAGAGGATCTAACTTCGGCAGGAAACAAGGAGCTAGTTTCAATATTCGTGCCGACAGTGAGCTAACCTCAACCAGCACCGATAAGTCAGAGACAGAAAGGTTTCCATCCTGTCATCTTTGTAACGGAAATCATGTTCTATTCCGATGTGACAGCTTTAAGCAGATGCAACCCGACAAGAGGTTAGATTTCGTTCGCGAGAAGAAGCTGTGTTTCAATTGCTTCTCTCCAAAGCATGTGTCCGGTTCGTGTCAAAAACCGAGTCGATGTTCCATCCAGGGATGTACAAAGAAACATTCGAGACTACTGCATGTTACGTACATGTACCAACAAAGTGGAAAGCTGGGTGACAAGCGCAGTAGTAGTAGTGATGCGGTTAACCTGGGAGATAAACCTCGACGCGAAAACGTCACGGTTCATAGCTCAACCTGTAACGCGACAGGTTTGATTAAGATTGTCCTACCCATAGTACCGGTGAAGGTCCGTGCTAATAAAGACCAGCCTTATGTTACTACGTACGCACTGTTAGATAGCGGCAGCACTAACACTTTCTGTTCAAGAGCGCTAATCGAGAAGCTCGGAATACAGGGAACTAGTACATCGTTGACTCTCACAACATTAGGTATCGAGAATGATAGGTCCGACACCGTGGTGACTTCACTGGAAGTGGCCGACACCGATGAACGAAGTATTATTTGTCTTCCATACGTATTCTCCATATCAAAGTTGCCGGTTTTGACTGACAATGTAGTTGATTCAAGAAGTCTAGCTAAATGGCCACATCTAGATGGAATATCATTCCCGTACGTCGATGGAGAAAGCGTAACCCTACTTATCGGACAGGATGTCCCAAGCGCACTTATTCCAGTTGAGATCAGAAAGGGGGCAGACAACGAACCTTATGCCACCAGAGCCGCATTAGGCTGGACGGTGAATGGGCCTCTTCAAGTCGCGAGCCAACGCACCGTAGTTTCTAACTTTGTTCACACAGATCAAGGTCTTCAATCTCAGGTGGAACAATTTTGGAAGATGGAAACGTGCGAGTCACTTGACGAGACTACACCGCAAATGTCAGTGAATGACAAACGAGTACTCGATATTTGGGAGAGATCCGTGGAAATTGTTGACGGACATTATCAGATGGACATTCCATTCAGAAATCGTGATCCAGCTTTGCAGAACGACTACATGATGGCAAGAAGCAGACTTGACACTCTCAAACGAAAGCTGGTGAGACAGCCTGATCAGTTCGAGAGATATCATTCAGAAATACATGCGCTTCTTGATAAGGGATTTGCCGAGAAAGTCCCAACCGAGAATGTGTCTTCGTCAAAAGGAAAGGTGTGGTATCTCCCACACCATGCAGTTACGCACGTGAACAAGCCAGATAAAGTGCGTGTAGTATTCGATTGCTCTGCTAAGTTCATGGAATCATCTCTGAATGATGTGGTATTACAAGGACCGGATATGACCAATAGTTTGATCGGGGTGTTGCTACGTTTCAGAGAAAATGACGTAGCTGTGATGGGCGACGTGGAAGCTATGTTCCACCAGGTTAAAGTTTCACCTGACGACAGAGACTCTTTGCGCTTTCTGTGGTGGAAAAACGACGATATGGATGAAGAACCAGAAATCTTCCGCATGACTGTACATCTTTTCGGTGGTGTTTGGTCCCCTAGCTGTGCGAGTTTCGCCCTGCGACGCACAGCAGCAGATAACGCAGCTGACTTTGACATGGATGTGGTACAGACGGTGAATGAAAATTTCTATGTAGACGACTGCTTAAAGTCCGTCGAGACCGTGGCTGAAGGAATTCGCGTGGTCGATCAACTTCAGATCCTACTGAAGAAAGGAGGCTTCAATCTCACTAAGTGGGTTAGTAACCGTAGGGAGGTGTTACAATCGATACCACAGGATCATAGGGCCAAGGCGGTGAAACAACTCGATCGTGATCTGCCTGGTGAAAGAGCACTGGGTGTGCACTGGGACACACAGAACGACCAATTTGGATTCAAGATAACTTCGAAGGAAAGACCACATACTCGTCGGGGATTGATGAGTGTCGTCAGTTCTGTCTATGATCCCTTCGGCTTCATATGTCCACTGGTGTTTCAGGCCAAGAAGATCGTCCAAAGCGAATGCAAGTCCAGGAAGGGATGGG
Organism: Hanleya hanleyi; assembly: GCA_036873755.1. Classification (NCBI taxonomy): domain Eukaryota; kingdom Metazoa; phylum Mollusca; class Polyplacophora; order Lepidopleurida; family Hanleyidae; genus Hanleya; species Hanleya hanleyi. The sequence continues at coordinate 19,613 of JAVTVY010050619.1, read as the reverse complement.
ACGAACCTTTGGAGCACGACAACCAACAACGATGGCTCAAGTGGACACAGGAACTTCCCAAGTTGGAACAGTTCACGATTGATCGCTGCATGGTGCCCAGTGAATTCGGAGTGATTGTATCCAGACAACTGCATCATTTTGGGGACGCATCTCTCGAAGGTTATGGAACAGCATCGTATCTGAGGGTAGTAAACTCTGAGGGAAGAATCTGGTGTGCCTTCGTGATGGGAAGATCGAGACTAGCTCCGATCAAGCCGATGACCATTCCACGTCTTGAGCTTTCCGCTGCCGTATTGGCTGTCAAGGTAGACAGGCTCTTGCGTCGAGAACTTAGGATCGAGATTCACGACTCGGTGTTCTGGACGGATAGTGTTATCGTGTTACACTACATCAGCAGTACGACGAGGCGCTTTCAAATGTTCGTAGCGAATCGTGTTGCTACCATCCACGATGGATCAAGACCCAATCAATGGAGATATGTTGAGTCGTCTTTAAATCCAGCTGATGACGCGTCAAGGGGACTGGATGCCGACGCTATGCTTCACAGTGAACGGTGGATTGAAGGACCAAGCTTCCTCTCCAAGGATGAATCAGCATGGCCAGCGTTGCCGAATTTGAAGCCAGAAGTTCTCGAGGGCGACAGTGAAGTCCGACAAAATGCCAAGGTTCATAGTGCAACCTCGAGTGCTGAAATGCTGGATGGACTATTTACCAGATACTCCTCTTGGTATAAATTGAAAAAGTGCATCGCCTGGCTCTTACGCTTCAAGACACTGTTGTTCGACAGGACTAAATCACCAAGCACAGAGACTTTTCAGTGGAATCGAGGCAATTTGACAGTGTCTGAGATTGACTGTGCCGAAAACGAAATTGTCCGATTGGTACAGAATCAATGCTTTGGCGATGAGCTTGAGCAACTTCACTCGAGAGGCAGCGTGAAACGATCAAGTTCGCTATACAAGCTAGAACCAACACTGAATACCAAAGGAATTCTATGTGTCAGAGGACGCCTAGGTAGAGCGCCGATCGACATTAAGACTAGGCACCCCATGATCCTACCAAAGAATCATCCAATAGTGAGTCTGATTGTGCGTCACTATCACCAATGTTTAGGACATTCTGGCAGAGAGCATGTTCTATCCGAAGTACGGGAGCGCTACTGGCTAATTCGCGCCCGTACTGCTGTTCGTAGAGAACTGCGAAATTGTGTCAAGTGCCAGCGGTTACATGGGAGACTCGGTACCCAAAGAATGGCAGATCTTCCAGTCGATCGAGTTACTCCAGGCAAGCCGCCGTACAGTTACGTGACTGTTGATTGAGTCTGGTCAAACGATATGGATGTCTGTTCACCTGCCTAACAATCAGAGCCATCCATATTGAAAAGTTGGATTCTATGGACGCAGACTCATTCATTAACGCCTACACCAGATTTCAGTGCCGACGAGGAAGGCCCGAAAAAATCAGTTCGGACAACGGTACGAATTTCACCGCAGCGGAACGGGAAATCCGTGAGGCCATCTCGAACTGGAACCACGACAAGATCGAAGAACATTTACGACAGCAAAACGTGCAGTGGGAATTCAATCCTCCCGCAGCATCCCACATGGGCGGTGTGTGGGAGAGGCAGATTAGATCCGTCAGACGAGTGTTGACCGCAATACTCAATGAACAACATCTAGACGACGAGGGTCTGAACACAGTATTCTGTGAGGCCGAGTCGATAGTTAATAGTCGACCTATCACGGTAGTCTCGGACAGCCCAAACGACTTAGAGCCGCTCACCCCAAACCATCTGTTATTACTTCGTTCTGGACCAAAACTACCGTACGGACAGTTTGGTGAACGTGATGCCTACAGGAAACGATGGAAACAAGTCCAGTTCATCGCAGATATGTTCTGGAAACGTTGGGTAAGCGAGTACCTTCCAACCCTGCAAATACGTCAAAAATGGTTGGAACCGAGTAGGAACCTGCGGGAAGGCGATATTGTTCTGGTAATGAACGAAAGCACACCCAGGAGGAATTGGCCACTCGCGCGAGTCGTAAGAACGTACCCCGGAAAGGACGGATTAGTGCGGTCCGCCGAGGTAAAGACGAGATGGGTCAATCTAAACAGACCAGTGGATAAGTTGTGCTTGTTGGAGTCCGTGACAGATTAAGTGACACCCATTATGAATCTTTGTTGACATCGTCTTGAGAACTTGAACGATATGAGCTAACACGAACTGTGAGCTCTTTGACTTGTTTGTTTTCATTTTTTTTTTTTATTTTGTTCTTGTGTCGCGAATCAGGCAAAGTACCAGTACGTCATGTATGATCACTTAAATGTTAGATTAAATGTTCAGCAAAATATTTGCATCACATTTAAGGGGCCGGAATGTTAGGGACAGTTAGTCCTGTAGTCCGTTTCCGTATGTGAGCAGTTCCAACAGTTCCACAGACCGACTGTTGGTAGCGAGTAGTGAGGAATTTTGTTGTGACGAGAAGTGTAGATTTGAGAAACAGATCAGTCTATAAATTTAGCGAGTTTGTAGGCACGATAGAATCCTGTATGTTCATCTTTGGTTGAGAACAAGGCAGAATTGGTTTTGACAACACAGAAGAGATATGTAGACGGTGAAGAGGCCGAGAAATCTTTGTAAGTGAGTTCGTAATGTTAAATGTGTGTGACACATGTTCATGATAACCGACTCTCAGATTAGTGTTGGAGCTTGCGTAATGAGCAAGATTTTATTATAAATCTTAGATAATACATAATTGTGGAGCAAATTTATGTCGTGATGTGAATAAGCACACGTTGAGATTAAAACGTTCATTGAAGAAGAGCATTATGTACATGTAGATTACCGTAAAATCCCTACTTTGTCCAGTTCGCACCAATAGTCAAGATTTGTGTTATTTTCTGTCATTGTAGCTTGAACCTTCATTCGACTTCAGTGTTACGCATTAGGCTGCGGCTAAGCCATATGGGCAGAGACTTGTGTACCGTAACAATTGTGAATAAAAGAAGTGTATCAAGATCATTAATCATCGTCTCCTCGTCTACACAAAGACTTCATTCCTGAGTAGAGGCGAAAACCGAACATATTTTGATTATTTTATTCAAATTTCAATTCCGCTTCTGGTATATGTATATGTAAAAAATACATACAGAATGAACTGCATACAGAATAACACAAAGAACAGGTATATGTATCTCGTTACATTCTTAACCAAAGATCAATACCTGGGTGATATATATTACAACAATACCATAATGTCTCAAGCAGTATTCCAGGTTTTCCATCAATATACTCTATTCCATATACCAATATTTCAAACACGTGAAATCAAAGAAAAATAATTTGCGGGGAATGTGACTTCCACATCCCTAGCTGGACATGCTAGTGGGGAACCCTCAATCTCAGGTTAATTACCATTGGTGAAGTTAACGTCCACCAAATGCAAAATTATGCTTGGCATCCGGCCCTATGTTATTCAGTGATGTTCTATTCCCCTACTGACCCTGTTGCCTCGCTGGAGGTCTTTGCGCTCATCCAGCGCTTGTTTTGATGAGAAACTAATTATTGTTTGATGCAACGTCGAGTTTACTTCCCTTGCAAACAAAATCGGGGATTATAATTATTTTGATCGCGTGCGGAGGCATGAGCAAGTAACATAAATTGAAGTGTTTGGATTATGCAAAGTCTTCATCTTATATTAAATGCTAGAATATTAACGAGTCGATCTGTGATAATATATTGGGGTGGTGTATACCTTATTTATTAAGTGAGGGTTGGGATTTAATATGGTAGCTAACTGTAGCGGGACATTTATTGTTTTATGCCCGTTAACCAGGGTGTGTAGATGGGGGTCATGTATTTGGCATTTGAATAGAAAATGGTCTATCGATTTTTCTTCTTTGTTGCATGAGTTCCATAGTGGTGATGTGTTCTTGATTAGCATTGCGAATTGTGATTTTAGTCCCGTTTTGCCCAATCTTAGTCCTGTGACGATGCGGTAGTGACCTTTACTGTCTAACTGGAATCCACAAACCCGTCTCTTTCCCCCATCTAGAACTCTATGTAGCCATCTACTAACTATTTTACTTTTAATTATATAATTCAGTTACTTAATTCTCAATCATATATTCACGTTGGGTGCAGTTTTGGTGAGACTGGGTGTGGCTGTCCTATCGGCGGCTTCATTCTCTCTGACATTTGCAAACAGACTTATCTCAGCGTATATGAGCACAAATATTTATATTTTATGTATGAGGCCAGGACTACAGCCAGACATGGAATTAATGTATTGAAATCAGACCAGTAAGTAAATCACTAAAAATAACGGTACAATCTGCCTGGTTTTGTAGGATCCGTTCGATGGTCTTTATTATAGCGACATATTCACCAGAGTATACCGACTGTTGTCTGGTAGCTCAAAGCCTTCCTGAATGCCGAGTTCTGGGATGAAGAATGCAGATCTTATATTGTTACTTGTGTTCTTGGAGCCGTCTGTGTATATTTTCAAGAGATTTTTCTAAATACTCTCGATATATTCAAGTGCAGTCATTTCATATCCTGGGTACTCCTGGCTATTGAGGTAGTTGTATGTGTTCGTATTCACGTGGGATTTGACTAGTTGCCATGGTGGTCTACTGACTTGACTGACGAGAGATTGGAATGTCGTGTTGTCCGTCTTGGCGAAATCGCAAGCAGAATAATCAGTTATATCCCCATTGATGAGATTCGGAACCAATTCATAGCAAAAATACTAAACAAAAAAATCTGGGAGATACAACCATTGTCAATGTCTTTTTGTCACTGAGGAACCTTAGGTCGAGACACGTTCTTTTCTACAGACTTCACTGCACTGTAATAATTGGTGACATGTTTAACTTTTCAAAATGAAACATGATTTTGTCCCAACGTTTGGAACATGTGGGTACGTATATGTTTCACACTGAAACGGCGTCATGTTTCAAATTGAAACACGTGTCATTTTCACATGAGTTAATGATGTCTCATTATGAGACAGGTTTTCAATAAGCACGTGTTCGCTTGAAACATGCTACGTCCTGCTTTTGAAACATGTGTTGTGTATACATGTCTCAATCTTAAACATGTTAGAGCCGACTACATGTTTCAAAATGAAATGTCTAGGCCCAAACATGACTTTGTCCCAACTTTTGAGACATATCACGAGTGAAACGGGTCTGTACATGTCTCAAACTTTGATGTGTTTCAAAACAGTCTGCATCCCATTACGTGGCTCGGGAGACAGGCAGACTAGCATGTGAAAGATACCGGTAGTGAAATAAATGAAACATTTATCAAAAATCAACATGCATCAATTTTTATTCTCTTATATTCGATGGAATTGAAACTCAGGAACAAGTGTGAATCAACAATAACCATATATACAGAAACACATAAGACAGACTGCTCCTCAGGTTAACTCAAACCAAATAATGATTTCATCGCTGATGTGAACCCCATTACCATAGAGTGAAACTTGTTCATGTAACAATAATGTGCTCTGGGTTCGATAAACTAAGATTCACACTTAACCCTATCGATTTGGGGTGTACCGCAGCCGGGAGGGGGGGAGTGCCCCCCTCCGCCCCCCCCCCCCCCAGGTCAGATTGGGTTAAATGATAATTTACTTCTATTGCCATATTGGCATTCTGGGGTATGGAATACGGATCACAGATGATTGTGTAAATCATGGATGGCGGGCTGGATTCGGCACGAGTTGTTGCAACAGTGATCACATTGTTGGATGAAGTAGAAACATTGTTGACACCGGAAACTATTCAATATTCTCATACGAATGATAAATAATGTCCCTTCGGTCTCCTCCTGCCTTATTGCGTGCCCCTGAAGCCGAATCCCGTCCAAGGCTGTAGTGACGTAAGCAATCGTATTGAACGTGTTAAAAACTATCCTGATGCGTTACATGTACACATCAACATTTCAAAATACTGGATGTAGCTTTGATCACACAGAGAACACAGTTCTTGTTTCTTTCAGTGCTGCTCTCATAGGTGTCACTTCTTGGGCTGGGAGTCAAAATTTAGGCTGGGAAAACCTTACCGCAAACCGGCCAAAAATAGATATTTGGAATATGACGTAACTGCGAAGTTTTCAAAATGGCCATCTTGCAATTTGTTTATTTCTTTTTTCCTTTTCACATTTTTTAGCTTATGTAGTGAAAAGTTTCAGACCTCTAACTCAATGAGCAAAGACGTATTTGGAGGGGTGGGCGGGGGTGTGTGAAATGGCGCATGGGTAGGCCCAGGTATGAAAGCATACTGAAACCATACCTCGTAGGCCTCAGATACCCTCGGCCTGGTTCCTGGTTGAGTTAACTTGTTATGCCAATAATTCAATTAAAATGCTCAGTCTATTATCCCTATCTGGCGTGGGCGATTTGGGGTGTACCGCAGCCTGGAGGGGGGAGGGCGGAAAGTGCCCCCCCCCCCCATCCTATATATTTTCGCTATCGCTAAGGCTAGAGGGCTGAAACTTACCACACTATATCTTTGGATCAAGCTCTACAAGAAAATGTAAAAAAAACCCAAGATACCCGCCATGATGACGTCACGGTGACGTCATTTCCAAAATGAGCATTTTTGGGCGATTTTTCGGTCAGAATTTTCGAATTGTTTTTATTTTTGCTTTGTCCTCGCAAAAACTGCATGATAAATTAGAAAATAATAATCTGATATGAAATAAAATAGGTTTTACCCACTTTTTTATACAGAAAAGGCAAAATTTTATGACGAAAACATCACTTCTGGTACCCCGCATAGCCGCCATTTTGAATTTATCCATGACCCTCTGCTCGGGGGGTCATGCAAATAGGCTCAAAATGGCCCCAATAAGATAATCTAAAAAGTCACGGAGTTCCAGCTCTCAATTTTTTGTCGTTCCGGAGAGAGGAGCAACCCCCCCCCCCCCCCCCCCCATCCACCCCCAGGTCAGGTAGGGTTAATCCACAATCCACAATACCGAAATAAAAATTCACGGTCGCTAAAGCTAGCTTTTATCATATCTTTGTTTGTAAATTGTTGAAGCTCTCTGTCGCAATGCATTCGAGATATGGTTGGAACTGTGTGAAGACGAACTGGTATCTATTCCATGCATTAGACAGCACTATCCCTTTTGTACTTCACCTATCTTAACACATGTTTTATCAACTCGATTGTATGTGTTTCAAACAGCTCTTCGGACCGTTATAGTGAGGCGGCAACGCGAGTGAAACAACCCTCAAATAGCAACATTCTAACGTTATGAGACATGTTTTTTTTTTGGAAAAATAGGATAAAACATGTAGCATTATGAATCATCTAATATATTACCCATCTCAATATGAAACACTAAACATGTTACCTCTTTTTTCAGTGTGGCAATAAAAGTGTGCATATCCTTATCACTGAAATGCACACTAGTTTGTAACACAATTCAAACATGTTAAAGTGTTCAAGTACAAAAACTAGCATAAAGAGAAGTTTACTTAACCCTACCAGGCCTGAGGGCGGGCAAAATGACCCCCCCCCCAAATTTTCTGCACTATCTCCAGAGCGACAAAAAATTGAGAGCTGCCACTCTGGAACTTTATAGTCTATCATATTGGGGTCATTTTGAGCATATTTGCATGCCTTAGTAGTAGTGTCTACTGATTACAAGTCACATTGACCTACTTTTTTGTTCCCCCCGGGCCGTATTGTGGAGGAACTTGGAGGTCACGGGAGGGGATTCCCCAGTGGGGGTTTCCCAATGACGATCACGTGATCAAGGCATGTCTAGACTTGTTCTGGGTTGTACAGTTCTGCTATACGGAGGATGGGTACTAGTATTTCAAATAAATTAATTAATTAATTAATTAATTTTAATTAATAACTTGTAAAATGGTGGTGTTTTTAGACGGCGCAAGGGAGCAAACGAGGCGGTGGGGACGTCACGGGGAGAAAAAACCCTCACATTACCCTCAAAAAAACCTCTAAGCCATATAATAATAATAAACATAATCTATAGGTGTTGTACCATGTTAATAGGATCAGTCTAGCATCTGTACCACCCTAGGGTCGAGTGTTTATTGTCCCGTGTATCTCCGCAAGAAAACAACAAACAAAATGGCGGCTCCAGGATGGTGCGGGGACGCCCTTTCCATATCACGGCGTCGACCGTAGCGCCATCTGCACACATTGACGCAAGGGAGACAACTCGTGTGGTCCAAGGATATGGAAATAGCCGTGTTGGAGCTAGGGGAGCCCCTAATGGACCAATGGGGTCGAGTGAGGTATCAAAGTGAAGCATTCGTGAAGGAGCATCTAATGGGCTGGGTGTGGGGTTGAAATATCGTCATTCCGCGCATGCGCGGTGGCCCAAGTGTATGAAAATAGCCGTGTTGAGAGCTAGGGGAGCGCCTAATGGGCCGATGGAGTTGAGTGAGGTATCAAAGTGAAGCATTCGTGAAGGGGCATCTGATGGGTTGGGTGTGCGGTAGGAATATCATTTGCGGAGCTCTCGTCCAATCAGAAGCGAGTATTTCAAATCCGTCACAGAGCTCTCGGCCAATCAGAAGCGAGTATTTTGACCCGGTGCATTATGGGCCATATCCAAGATGGCGGCACGTATGTTCAAGATGGCGGCACATCCGGTGTCGAAAACTGGCCATTTCGTTGGGATGTGGTCACCTAGTGTCGAAAACTGGACCTTGTATGGGTCCTGCTAGACGTTTTGGGGATAGGGGAGCCCCTAATGGGCCGATGGAGTTGTATGAGGTATCAAAGTGAAGTATATTTCAAGCATGGGTGGGTGCATGTAAAATTTTCCCTGAAAAAAAAAAAAATACGGAACACGGACTTTATCGAAAAACCTGGGAAAATGCCTATATGTGGTATGGGGAGTATATAGGTCGCCGGGCTTAACGGGGCTTGCCCATCAATCGAGTTATCTCCCCCTAGTTCCAGGGTGGGTGTATGTAAAAATTTTCCTGAAAAAATACGGAATACGGACTTTATCCTAAATTACGGGAAAATGCCTATATGGGGTATGGGGGGGGGGGGTATAGGACCATCCTGGGAAACCTACTTCTATACATTTGCGGTAGGGTTGTGGGGTCTCGTTTTTACTCGTCTCGTCATTTAGAACATGATAAGAAGTGTCCCCGTGCGAATCGGTGAAATTTTTTCAAAAAGTCACCGAACCCCATATAGTCCCATACTGGGGTATAGGATCAATGTTTGTCCCCCTGGGAAACGTACTTCTATACATTTGCGGTAGGGTTGTGGGGTCTCGTTTTACTCGTCTCGTCATTTAGAACATGATAGGGAGTGTCCCCGTGCGAATCGGTGAAATTTTTGAAAAAAGTCATCGAGCCCCTTATAGTCCCATACTGGGGTATAGGTTCAATGTTTATCCCCCTGGGAAACGTACTTCTATACATTTGCGGTAGGGTTGTGGGGTCTCGTTTTACTCGTCTCGTCATTTAGAACACGATAGGAAGTGTTGCGCAGCGAATCGGTGAAATTTTTGAAAAAAGTCACCAAGGCCTGGGTAGGCCTATAGGCCTATACTGCATGGCTATGGGTGTATAGGGCCATACGGGGTGGAATGTTGGAGTCTAGGGGAGTCCCTGATGGTCCAATGGGGTCGAGTGAGGTCTTATTTTGAAGCTCTCGTGGAGGAGCACTTGACTACACTAATGGTTCGTCCGTGTTCAATAGTCTGCGCATGCGCAGACTGGCCCGTAGTAGAGAAAGCAGGCATTTTGGGGGGTATGTGGGTGTGTGTTTGGGTTAGAGAGGGACCGCTATGGGTTCGAATGGGTCGTGTGAGGTATTAATGTGAAGCTTTTGTGGGGTAGAGTCAGAATGGCGTGTTTTTAAATGCATGTCGCGTCAATATGCGCATGCTCAGTCTGGCCGTAGTAGAGAAATCAGGTATTTTGGGGGGTATGTGGGTGTGTATTTGGGGTAGAGATGGACCGCTTTGGGTCCGAATGGGTCGTGAAAGGTGTCAAAGTGAAGCTTGTGTGGGTTAGAGTCAGAATGGTGTGTTTTAAAGTGCAAGTAGTGTTAATCTGCGCATGCGCAGTTGGTTGTGATAAGTAAAGTGGCCATTTTGGGGCAGTGAAGGAAGGTATTTGGGGTCGAGATGGGCTATTCACGGTTCGAATGCGTCCTGGAAGGTGTCATCTTGTAGTTCTCGGGGTGTACATTCCGATTTGAGGGATGTCCGCGTCAGCTGTGACGTCATCTGAGACGTCATCGGTACGAGTAGTAGCGAAAGTGGACATTTTCGGGCAGTACATGAAGGTATTTGGGGTCGACATGGGCTATTCACGGTTCGAATGCGTCCTGGAAGGTGTCATCTTGTAGTTCTCGGGGTGTACATTCCGATTTGAGGGATGTCCGCGTCATCTGTGACGTCATTGATGATGTCATCGGTACGAGTAGTAGCGAAAGTGGACATTTTGTGGGTGCGTGGGGGTGAGTTTGGTGTAGAGAGGGACTATCCTTAGTCCGAATGCGTCGTGTGAGGTGTCATTTTGTAGCTCTCGAGGTGTACATTCCGAATTGAGGCATGTCCACAGTATCTTTGACGTCATTTGTGACGTCATCAGTAGGAGTAGTAGCGAAAGTGTGCATTTTGGGGCAGTGAAGGAAGGTATTTGGGGTAGAGATGCTTCATCCTCAGTCCGAATGCGTCGTGTGGGGTGTCATCTTGTAGTTCTCGGCGTGCAGACCTCGATTTGAGGGCTGTCCACAGCATCTGTGACGTCATTGGTGACGTCATCAGTGGGAGTAGTAGCGAAAGTGGGCATTTTGGGGCAGTAAAGGATGGTATTTGGTGTAGAGATGGACCATCCTTGGTCCGAATGCGTCGTATGAGGTGTCATATTGTAAGCAACGCCCGCCAACGCCAAGCTTAACGCTTCAACGCCCTGGTGAAATAGCTCAGAAGTTCTGATTTTCTAGATATTCCATGGAATTGACACCAATTCATCGAAATGCAGTGACGTCCGTCAACGCCCGTCGTTACGCCTTAACGCTCTTACATAACGACTTGACGTCATGATATAGACCGGAGAGAGAACAACAACAACAACAAGGATGACACATGAGAGAACAACAACAACAAGAAGTTTTTTCATATAGTTTATTTTCCCCAATGTTACATCATACCCACGCTGGGGGAGCCGCGTTGGGTATGTTTACAACTCAAAAAGACTCTTGCCTAATAAGAGGCCACCATTTGTATCTGTCATATTCGTTCTTGTCCGTTAGATGTATTCTTGTCCAATCAGAAGTCTCCATTTCAGAAAGTTCCATCTTCGCCCATGTTCGCTCTGAATATATATATATATCTTTATTTCATGAGGGTAACTCTGTCAGTTGCAAAAAACTGTTCTTCCCGGAGGCCCTCCAGAAAATATACAAGTACACATGTATGTACAACATATACAATCAGGAAACACTGCAGAGTATATTACATGTACATGTAAATGTCCTCACATAAGAATACTACATGTACATAATATTATGTGCCAGGGCATAGGGATTTTAGAAGTCTGGACTTGAAGGCATTGAGAGATGGGGCTTCTTTGAGGTTATTGCCAAGGGAGTTCCACAGCATTGCTCCAGAATAACTCAGGCTTTGTTTCAGATAGTTTGTTCTGGGTTTTGGAAGATACAGTTTGTTGTTTTCAGTTGATCTTAGAGTGTGTGCAGTAATTTCATTAACATATTTAAAGAGAGAGTTGAGGTAAGGTGGGCATAAGTGGTTGCTGATTTTGAACATAAAAATAGCCTTCTGATATGTTATCCGTTCTTGTATGTTTAGCCATCCAAGTTCTTTAAATAGTATTTTTGTTGGGGTTGAGTAATCGGCATTTAAAATGATTCTGGCTGCTCTTTTTTGAAGTTTGTAAATTCTGTCAGTCTGTGTAGTGGATGCATTGCCCCAAATTGTGAGGCAATAGTCTATGTGTGGGAGAATGTATGCATTGTAGTAGGTGATTTTTGCTTCTTTGTTAAGTAGGTGTCTGTGTCTATATAGTATTCCTATTTTGGAAGAAAGTTTTTGACAAACATAATCAGTATGATCATTCCAGCTCAGGCTATGATCAACAGTAAGTTCCAGTATTTTGTCTTTTTTGACATTCTCAAGCTCATTACCATCAAGGGTGATCTTAAAATTAAGATCACACCTTTTTGATTTTTGTTTTGTCGTGAGGATCATAGTAGTGGACTTAGAAAAGTGAATAAACAATTTGTTTTCCCGACACCATCTCTCAATGACTTCACTGTCCACATTCATTACATCTTCCAGTTCTTTCAAGCTTTGTGCATTGTGGTATATAGTGGTATCATCAGCATATAGATCTATAACACTAGTCAGATCACATAATAGCAAGTCATTAACATAAATAATAAATAACAGAGGTCCAAGGATAGACCCCTGGGGAACACCAGCATGAATAAGGAGAGGATCAGACATGTGATTTTCGACTGAAACAAATTGTTTTCTGTTTTGTAGGTAAGATTCCATCCAGTTGTATGCCTTGGTAGAGAGTTTGTAGAGTTTGAGTTTTTGTAGTATAATAGTATGATTTACAGTATCGAAAGCTTTTCTGAAATCTAACTTAACACATCCAACAAGATTCCCTTTGTCTATGGAAGATAGCCAGGATTCAATCATTTTTGTTAAAGCACTCTGGCATGAGTGTTGTGCACGGAATCCAGATTGGTTTTCACAAAGCAGCTTGTACTTGGAGAGGTATGCGGAAAGGTGGTCATGGACATGTCGTTCTATTATTTTTGATAAGCAGCAAAGAATTGAAATTGGCCTGTAATTTTCACACAGTTCGCGTTCACCAGATTTAAAGATGGGAATAACTTTACCTAGTTTCCATTGATCAGGGAATTCATTATTTTCCACACTTAGGTTAATTATATGGGTAATGGGATCTGCTATCACAGCAGCTGCCATTTTTAGAAATTTGGGCCCTATGAGATCTGGTCCAGTACTTTTGTTTATGTTTAGGTTGCTAAGATGTTTATATACAGTTTCTACTTTTATTTGAGGTATTTCAAAATGAACATTTTTAGGTACCTTGTCATTAACAAAATTTTTCAGTCTTTCAAATGATTGAGTGGATCCATACAGAGTGTCAACTGAATTATTACATTTGTTAAGCTGAGCAGGAATATCTGTAAAATAATTGTTTATTTCATTTGCTATTTGTGTTTTATCGGTTGTGTATTCATTTGGAGTCTGTAACTGCAAATACTCGCTGGTTGATTTTAGTCTTCTGGGTGCATAGTTAGTTGTATCCGTGTCTATTTCTCGAAGTACGTCCCATATGCCTTCAGGCTTACCTTTATTTCTGTTTATAAGGTTTTCAAAGTGTTTTTTCTTTGCCTTGTGAACAAGACAATTGGCTTTATTTCGCCATATTTTAGCATTATCAAAATCTTTTTCAGCATGGAACTGATCCCTAAGTTTTCGTGCCTCTAACACTTCTTCATCACGGAGCCAATCAGGCAATTTATTACTTTTAACTCTCCGCTCACAGAATGGGGCATGATTGTCCAGTGCTTCACTGAAGTAGTCTGTGAACATTTTAAGAGCTTCGTTTGGATTATTAGTTGTTTTAATTTCAGACCAAGGTTTTTCAGCTAAGTCTAATAGGAAGCGTTCAGATTCAAAATTTTTCATGTTTCTGTACCTGACAGTTTTAAGACTTTGTGAATTTGATTTAGCTTTCTGTTTGTTTTTGTATGAAACACATACTGCATAGTGGTCACTCAGCGCTAGTCTGGGAACAGTGAAGTTTTTTACTTTTTCGTTGTTGGAGACATAGATATGGTCAATAAGTGTTTTTGATTTTTTTGTTACTCTTGTTGGTTCACTTATGAGCTGTTGCAGTTGAAATGTATCTGTTAATTGAAGCCACTTTTTGTTTTTGTTTCCCATGAGATCAAGGTTAAAATCTCCAAGTAGGATTATTTCTTTAGATTCTGCACTAACAATGTTCATCATGTTTTCAAAATCTTCCATCCACGATACTTTCGATTCTGGTCTCTATAAAAATCCTATTAAGATTGGCTTGGTGTACTGTATTTTAGTTTCAATCCATATTACTTCTATTTCTTTGCTTTCTAGTTCCTTACGTCTATTGTAAGGTATATTGATACTTACATAGGCTATTACGCCACCCCCATCTTTGCTGGTCCTATCCCTACGTTCTGGCATATAGCCTTCGATCTTTATTTCTTTATTCTTAACTTTCTTTTTTAGAAATGTTTCAGTACAGCCAAAAATGTCAAGTTCATTTGTTGTTGCTAAGAGAGAACGTAGTTCATCGATTTTGGGGAGAATGTGCTGAACATTTAGATGGCCTATGCGAAGTTCTTTTGTTTGTAAGCCGAAGTTATTTGTTGTTGATTTTGTTGAGTGTCTGTAAAAATTAAATTTTGGTGGTCTGAGGTATTCACATGTCTGCTCCTCTCGGGCATAAAAATTAAATAGGTTTGATGAGTTACTGGTATCTACATGTACATAGTCAAAAATGTTAATAAACTTTACAAAGTGGAGATGAGAAATATAGCTATATACACAGTAGTAATGCATCCAGTTCTTCATATCGTCTGTACATCCATCTAAATTATCAGCACAGTCACTCAGTGTGTTTTCAGGGGAAAGTTCATCAGTTTGACCAGGAGACACTGTTACAGTGTAGCTTGAATCAGGAACTCTGATTATTCCTGAAATTTGGTCACATTGACTAGGTGAGGTTGTATGGTGATGGGGTGAAGTTTCACTATCTGCTAGATTAGTTTTGTGAACTTCAAGGATGACGGCATTACAGTTCTTGACAGATGAGTTTACAGAATTACCTGTATGGTTTTTACTGCATATTTTCACATTGCAGCACTGGCATAAATCGTGCAAAACATCATATTTGTTAGATAAAGATATATTAATATCACATTCAATATGGGAAGGCCTCCGAGTTTGAGATGATGATACATTATTACAACATAAAGATACATTTATACAAGGTGGGTCAACAAAATGAGCACTAGTTGTGAGAGTTTCAGTAGTTGGGTTTGTTGTAGCACTAATAGTGTCCCGTTTAGTCGCACTGCCAACATTTAAGTTGGAGTTTTTGTTGGTACTGTCAAGAGTTTGATCACAGTTACATGTAGCACTGAATGTCTGTGTTTTATCACAAACAATGTCTGGCACATCTTGATGAACAGAATTTGAATCCTGGCCAAGCTCTCAATTCCAGTCACAGTTCTTTGCTTTATGTCCAGGCTTGGTACACACTTTACATGTAACTGGGTGACGATGCCAACATTTGTCTTTTAAATGGTTGGATTCACCACAGTTGTGGCAGCGGACTGCATATGCCGATGGTTCTGTTTCTCTTCTGTTTCGGTTTCCTGGTAGAATTTCTACTATGTTATTTATTGCCTTGAGTAACCTGACTGTCCCTCGAGCACTGAGGTGTATACCGTCGCCCACAAGGAGAGTTCTGTCTGTTCTTCCACTGGATAGTCTGAAAGCAGAATCACTGTCGACGTAGCCAAGTCCGTAAGAATCTGCTAGGTCATACAGCTTGGCGTTCACTGATAACACACGGTTGTTGTATCCAGGTGAGCAGTTCATTCTGGGCATGATGCCTGATGCAATAATGTTTGTATCAGGTGAGTCGTCATAAATTGTGTTGAGCAGTGAGTCGTAGTTGGTTAAAATGGTGTCCTCTGAGTCTCTGGAGGCACAGTCGTTTGTCCCGATTTGTAATATTATGGTATCGAACTTGGACAATGGGCGCATCTCACTGAGCTTGTTTTCTACATCCTTGATATGTCCTCCTCGTAATGTACACACCTGTACATTCTTTTTTAGTCCTCTTGTCTTAATGTCCTGTAACATGGAACTGCCTATTATCAAAGTTTTCTTTGTGTGTGTGGCCTCATACTGGTGATCAGCAGAACTTAAGGTAAAGCATAACCATGGAGACTTGGTGTTGTATTGGCAGCGTTGGTCTGCACATTCATCTGAGTTTTGGGCTGGCCTTGTATTGTGTTGCCCCCATAACCCATGATGACTGGAATATTTTGTACAGTTGTGATATTTTTGGCATCTTTTGCATCAGGTTTTCTCATAGGACTGGTTGTAACACTACTATCCTTGGGTATAGATTTTGGTGAATTGCTTGGGGTAATAGCCACATTGATCAGGTCAGTTTGTGTGGCAGAGTCCTTCAGCTGTTGTGCTTTCTGGAGCTGTGTTTGTAGATCATGAACTTTGTCTCTCAACATTTTGATTTCCTTCTTTAGTTCAGCAATGCAGTTTTCACAAGAGCTGTCACATGAAATGTCATGATCATTCATCCAAGATGCCCCCTGTTGAGATATATCCAGGTGTGGTGAGCTCAGGTGTGAACTGGCCCTTGTGTGCCCAGCTAGGGGTGTTGAGGCAGTCATCATGGTAGCCATTTTGATTGCCTGATCATGCTGAGGTGAGCTATTCCTGGGGCTTTGATTTCCTGATGTGTTGAGCTCAATATGAATACTATTGGAAAATTTTCTTGTACTAACCAACAGCTCTGTGTCCTTGCTGGATGGTAGGCATGCAGAATTTGCCTTACGGATATCACTTGTAGTAAATCCATAGAAGCTTGGTTCATTTGTGTCTGTTAACATTGTTCCACTCAGTGGGGCAGCCATTTTGAATTTTAGCTTGGTCAAAACAGGAAAACTTTTCCACAGAATAAGCACACTTTTCAGGAATTATTTCAGCTGTTAAGATGCATCAAAATGTGCACCATTAGTTCACACATTACACAGTAAACTTTTTTTAAACCACTACTACTTTGAAACCTAAGATAATTTGAAAATTTGTGGAGCTAACTTGTGGCTAGTGGTACCTAGTGGCGGCCATCACAATAATAATCGTTTATTCCAATCATCGGCGGGCAGGTCAGGATACCGTTGAGGCAACATATCCTCAGATAGTTGTTTGCGCATTCTGAGTATTCATCAGTGCACGAGTGACGCATTCAACCGATGGCAGTGGTGGATCAGCTTGGAAAAGGAAAAACGTAACATCGATCACCCTCTTCACTGTCCACTTGGTGTTGGGTCGTTGTTGTTGGGCCCATTCCAAGACATTCAATTGCTCCACTTGGTCCAGCATCATCTCTAGTGACCTCCGGTCATTGATGGTAAACGGTTGGTCGTACACTGGGTGGATGGCACTGGAATAGAAATAGCGCAATTCACCCGTCACCTTATGGCATAAGATGTACCCAAATGCTACATTTAATGTGAAGGCCGTAGGTTGGTCATTGAAGATGGTTTCCACGTAGCTGCGTAGACGGGTGAGCTTGGTCAGCGGGAAATTGTAGATATCTTGAATGGGGTGATGATGGTGAAAACAGTGCCGTGTCATGGTCCAATGGCGCCGAGAGATTTCACTCTCTGGATGATATTCGGGTAAGAGATCGCTAGGGACATTTATGGGCTCGTCCAGAAAATGTTCGATGTATGACGTATGACTCGAAACCGTAACGGTGGGGTCCGGCTGGAAATCCAGGCTCTTCCCAACTGTGGGTATGGGCGGGCTCTCCGTCATCGCATCAACAGTGGCGTTCGTCTCCCCGGGCTTATCTTCACTGGATCTGACCTTCCGCGGCTCCTCTTCAGTAGGAAGTTGTCGCCAAAACCGTGGAGACGGACCATGAATCAAACGCTGATGCCGTTTTAACTGACTGGGTCGTCTGAAGAGTTCACCACAATCCTTACATTGTTCCGTCGCACCCTCGTGGACTGAGCGTTCATGGCGCTGTAAATGATCTGGGCGCTGAAACGACAGTGTAGGCCTACATATCGTACAGCTATACCGGGCGGTTCCATCGTGCTTGGTAGCCTCATGGCGGCGCAAGTCGTGCCTGCGAGTGAATGATTTCGAGCACGTAGTACAAGTGAACATCTTGGTGGTTGACAGAGTGTCTGATGAAACGGCCAGGCCGTTTCCTTTTTATAACAAGCTATCTGTTGATCTATTTTTAGCACAATCAGTTCTAAACTAGGGGAAAACCCCTATCACCTCTAGCCAAAAGGGCTAATATCGGTCCCCGGGCTTATTGGGATCTGCCTATCAAGTCAATTGGGTGATGTGAATAACAACAAGTTCAGCAATGTTCATACAGTTTATTATCTCCAATGTTACATCATACCCAGGCTGGGGGAGCCGCCCTGGGTATGTTTAGTCTGTTCGCATTCGAAATATCAAACACCGTGTTTTATTATTCAACGCATCATCACATCAGGCACAAGTGTTTAACGAGCTCAAGTCAACGATCAGCATGTAGACATAGAGAGTATGTACGGCATGTTGTGGTATTCATCAGTGCATGGGTGACGCATTCACCCGATGGGTTGATTGGTCGTCTTGGTCACGAAAAACGTAACATTGGTCACCCTCTTTACCACCCATTGTGTGTTGGGTCGTTGTTGTTGAGCCCATCTCAAGGCATCCAATTGTTCCACTTGGTCCAGCATCATCTCTAGTGACCTCCGGTTAATGATGGTAAACGGTTGGTCGTACACTGGGTTGAAGGCACTGGAATAGAAATAGCGCAATTTACCCGTCATCTTATGGCATAAGATGTACCCAAATGCTACATTTAATGTGAAGGCCGTAGGTTGGTCATTGAAGATGGTTTCCACGTAGCTGCGTAGACGGGTGAGGTTGGTCAGTGGAAAATTGTAGATATCTTGAATAGGGCGATGACGGTGGAAACAGTGCCGTGTCATGGACCAATGGCGCCGAGAAATGTCACTCTCTGGATGATCTTCGGGTAAGAGATCGCTAGGAACATTTATGGGCTCGTCCAGAAAATGTTCGATGTATGACGTATGACTCGAAACCGTAACGGTGGGGTCCGGCCGGAAATCCAGGCTCTTCCCAGCTGTAGGTATAGGCGGGCTCTCCGTCATCGCATCACCAGTGGCGTTCGTCTTCCCGGGCTTATCTTCAGTGGGTCTGACCTTCCGCGGCTCCTCTTCAATAGGAAGACCATGGCTCAAACGCTGATGCCGTTTTAACTGACTGCGTCGTTTGAAGAGTTGACCACAATCCTTACATTGTTCCGTCGCGTCCTCGTGGAATGAACGTTCGTGGCGCAGTAAAGCATCTTTCCGATTAAATGACCGTGCGCAGGTTATACAAGTATACAGTCCATCGTTGTGGGTGGAGGTCTCGTGGCGTCGTAAATTATCTAGACGAGTAAACTTCTTCTGGCAAGTTGTACAAGTGAACATCTTGGTGGTTGACAGAGTATCTGATGAAACGGCCAGGCCGTTTCCCTTTTATAGCACGCTAGCTGCTCCGAGCTCGCGGAGCTCTTGGAGCTCCGGAGCTCATGGAACTCGGAGCTCCGGAGCTCCGACGCCACCACCGGGCGTTGACGGGCGTTGCTACAAGAGAACTCGGAGCTCCGGAGCTCCGGAGGTCACTTCCGCTTCAGTTCACGTGACCAGAACTGACCTTTGACCCCGGCGCGCGCGGTGTAAAGGTTTCCACCGCGGTGGAAACCTTTGCGCGC